>JAMWET010001538.1:0-12500 GCA_024036415.1 Prochilodus magdalenae
GGGCATTCATGCATAACATACAACGCTCCTTAGCAGAGGATGGTTTTTCGATCCAGTCGACCTTCTGGGTTAGGGCCCAGCACGCTTTCCGCTGCGGCCACTCTGCCTAACACACCCGCTCAGGTGGGGACTCGAACGCAAGCAATCCCATTTTTTAGGAGGCTAGTGACTTATTTCTTTTTCGGTCACTGGGGCTCGGCGGGTTCTCGGCGTGGTTGTCCTACAGTTTATGAGTCTGGGTTTCGTTGAAAGAGTACAAAGAGCCAGGCGAGAATGAACAGGAAAGTTCTTGTTGACAGGGAAACATAAGGAGTTTCGATCAGAAGCCATTGCAAAGTACAAGAACTAGTGGAAAGAATTTGAAGAGGGCAATTATGCACAACAAACAAAGCACCTAGCAGAGGATGGTTTCGATCCATCGACCTCTGGGTTTATGGGCCCAGCACGCTTCCAGCTGCCGCCACTCTAGCTAAACACCCCACCCCAGATGGGACTCGCACCCACAATCCCTGGCTTAGGAGGCCAGTGCCTTATCCATTAGGCCACTGGGGCTCGAGCATTGCCGCCATGGTTTTCTTCTTCTTTTCTACAGTTTATGAGTCTGGTTTTCTGAAGGGTTTAAAAAGAGCAAAGCGAGGTGCACAGGAAAGCTGATGTTGACAGGACCACACAAGGAGTTCGTTCAGAACCATTGCCAAAGGAACAGGAAAAACTGGTGGAACAAATAGAAGGGGGCAATCATGCATAACAGTAACAACGCTCCAGCAGAGGATGGTTTCGAATCCATCGACCTCTGGGTTATGGGCCCAGCACGCTTTCCGCTGCGCCACTCTGCTAATAACCATCCCCCCCCCCGCAAGCAGGGACCCGATCTCCACATCCCATTGTTTTATGAGGCGGTGCCTTATTCTTTTGGCCACTGGGGCTCGCGGTTACAGTTTATGAGTCTGGTTTCTGAAGCGTTAAAAAGAGCAAAGCGCGATAAACAGGAAAGTTGTTGTTGACAGGACAACACAGTGAGTTGGTTCAGAACCATTGCAAAGAACAGGAACTAGTGGAACAATAGAAGGGGGCATTCATGCATAACATACAACGCTCCCAGCAGAGGGTGGTGTTGATCCATCAATCTTTGGGTTATGGGACCTGCACGCTTCCTCTGGCCCTACTTTGCTTATTGTCGAGTTAAGAAAGACCAAAATAGAAATTAACAGGAATGGTTTAGTTGACAGCACAACACAGGTAGCTTGTTCATGGACCTCTGAAGACCCCTGAACTGACTAGTATTGTCTTATATGAAATAGGGCCAGCTGGTTTCTACAGGTCTTGAGTCTAGTTACTGAAGAGTTTAGCAAAAGCAAGCCAAAGGACAGAAAAGGTTTTTTTTGACAGTGCAACACAGGGACCTTGTTCAGAGTCATCCCCATCACACAGTACAGAAACTAATGGAGGAATAGTGTGTGGCGTTTGTGGATGACATCAAGTACTCCATCAAAAAGTACAGAAACAGAATAGGGTGTTTACGCATGACATAAGAACCTATTAGCAGAGGATGGTTTCGATCCATCGAACTCTGGGTTATGGGGGCTGCTGTACCACTCTTCTAGCCTAACACCACAGATGGGGCTTGACCCAGATGGGACCCACAAACTGTGGTTTAGGAGGCCAGTGCCTTATCCATCTCAAGACACAACTTTATATATGTGTTTTTTTAAAGACTTACATTACAAGTGAAAAGACTCAAAGGACCACTTATGTGACCCCTTAAGTGTTGTCTTACATAAAGTAGAGCTAGCTGGCGTCTGCAGTTTGTGTGTCTGTTTACAGTAAAGTTAAGAAAGAGCAAGGCATTGATGAACATGGGATCTTAAGACATGCAAAGTATTCAAGTTTCACACTCAGCCACACATGTAATGTAAGCATGGATGGGCCTTATTGATGTTCCTGACTCCTGCTGTTGTGTCGGTAGCATTATTTGCATGCCAAGGAAACCGTGGAGAAGAGTCCAAAAGTAATTTGAGTAGTCACATGCATGGCTGAGTGAAGCAAACTTCAAAAATTATTCACATGCCTCATGATGTCATACTTTCCTATCAAGTTTCAACCCTGCCATTAGATTCCTTATGGTTGAAACTGTTTTCTTTTTTTTTTTTATGTTGAGTGTTTTTTCTTAAAGAGACTGACCTGACACAAACTCCGAGTCAATAGGCGGCGCCATTTCCCCTCAGTGTGCGGTAGTAAGGGTCGGTTTCCTAGAGGAAGAGTGTTGCGCGTAGAAGATGGGGACACGTTTGAAGGTTAGATACTCTCATTGTTAAATTCAGCTTCTCTGTATCTTTATCCTAGTAAAGACCTTTACAGTACCGGTTAAGTGCTGGTGGGCTGTGTTTGTGTCAGATCTGGATCAACCGTTTGTTCTCCACCTCAGTTATCCAGACTGCACCCATGCTAGCCATAGACAGTTCACCTGTACTGTTTTAAGATCTAATGTGTGGCTGTATTCATGGCTGAGGTTATCTCTTTGTGCCCTCTTAGTAAGGCATTCCTTCTTAATCAGGGATGCATTTTATTATGAATGTGTTTTTAGTTTTAGCCTTTTAATTTTAGCCTGACGATTCATGGCTGCAGCATCAGTCACTGGTGTTGCATGTTTATGGTGTGACACCAGTGACGTGCTGGTTAACCCTGAGGACTCATTGTCTGACAGGTGACCAAGTGCAATTATTTAAAATCAGTGGTGTAAATGATTCAAGGCAGAGTCAGTGTTAAAAATGGATGAAAATAAATATAGTTTGAAGGGAGCAAAATCTCACCCTTTTGTGAAATCACTCAGTTACTTTGGGACCAAATATTAGCTTTATGTAAATATATTTAGTAGGGCTGCCCTCTAGAAGTCGACGATTCGAATCGTCAGTCGGCGACCCTTTAAAGTCGACTGAGACACTTCAAGTCGACTGACAACAGTGACCTTTTTTTCCTGTTAAACAGACTAAAGCTTACAAAAATGCACAATAACTTTAAGAATGTAAAAAGACATTTTAAGAATTATTAAAGGGGGAATAATAAATATATATTAAAGGTCTAGCTGGGCTTTGACGTATCCTTGCTAAAAAATTTTATCCACGTGAAGACGTGTGCTGGCGGTTCACCGCTAAGGAAGCCGTGAAGCTGAGAAACACAGGGGGAGCGATGTCTCACAGAAAGTCTGGAGGAGCTTTAGAAGAAGACAGTCTGAACAAATTAAACCTAATTCTGCTCTTCATTCAGTCAGACATCCAACACTGCTTCAAACGAGCGAGCTGAGTTTCAGTTTAGACATAACGCCTGTTTGTGGTGAAGGAATAACAGAGCGGAGACGTTTGTTTTATTATAATTATATTATTTTAGAACCTAAATTACAGATATGTTTATAATAAACTGTTTCAGGTCTACCATTCTTCTATTCATCTAAAAATAATTTAAATATGGACTAATTTGGTTTTATTTAGCAGTTCATTATTTATGAGAGATGAAAGACGAAGGGTCCTCTTACTGAAGAAGCTGTTAGAAGTGAAATTTAAAAGTCTATAAGCCATAAGCGCTAACGTTTAGCATAAATACGAGCTGCTGCCCGTTCGGTATATCCTGTAATTAAATCAGGCTCCACTTCAGATCGATCATCCTCTTTTGGTTCAGAAATATGCTTCTGTGACTCTGCTGACTTTCTAAATGAGGAGGAGATCAGATCTGAAACGTGTGCATATTGATTTACTGATTACTAGATAATGTATATGGAGAAAAAAACGTGAGTGAATAGTTGAATCGTCGACCAAGACGGGCGAATCCGATTCGACTGACAAAATTCTGAGTCGGGTACAGCCCTAATATTTAGTCTGCTATATTGAAAGAAAATGAGCTCAAATGTTTAACTATACTGTCTAAGACTTTTTAACATGGGTATCATTACCCATGCTAACTATTTTGTTTAAAACACTGTGTATTTTGCAGGTACTTCGGACATTTAAAGCTCTGCATCGGACACGGATGACCGTGTTTAAAGATGATGACAGGGCTTTAACAGGTTGGTAAAATTTGCATTAGTTTTGCATTCATATGCATTTACACCACACTGTTCGTGTAAGTTGGCTTTTTTTGAAACCTTGGTAGACATTGTGCACTTAAATCTTCTTTTTTTAATGCTAGAGATGTAAACAGGTTTGGAGTGAACTATATAACCATAAAGAAAACTACCCACTCACTTACTTACAGTGGTGGGGATACCAGGGCTCTCCATGTCTACAACACAAATCTATTTTTTTCCTATTCAAAACCACCAGTGTACCTACACATCTGTGCTTGTGTATGTAACGCTGCTTATGGTAAAAAAAATAACCATACATCTGAAAAATAAATATTTCTTCAATCTGTGTTTACCTGTGCGCTATAAATGGATTTATAAAATTATGGTTTAAGATAAAAGATTATTTTCAAAACTATTGCCAAGTGATGTTTCAGACATCAAGCAGCATATTCATATTCATTTAATGTAATTACAATGCAGCTTTTAGACGCACATCTAGTTCCTATTACCAACACTATTCTGGTTTTGTTTAGGCAAAGATCTTCGACTTTCTAGGTGAAATACTATTTCTTCCTTCTGTATTTGCCAATAAAAAGTAAAAGCATTGTTGCAGGATAGCTGGCTCTGTTACAAGCATCCTGCAATATTAATATTTTAAAATCCAATGGTTTTTATTTAACATTTCTCATTCTATACTACATCAAAACCACTTCAGTTATGTTTTGTCTTTAACGAAACATGCACTTTGTCAGTGATTTTTAAAAAGTGATTAGACATGATGATAAAATTAATCATGATAACGGTAAAATATCGACATATTGCCAAACAGCTTCCTTTAAGATACTTATGGGACTGTTGTGGCACTTTTGCAACAGATGCTGCAGATGCTTTTTTATTTACATAGCCATTGGAGAAGCTTCTAATTATTATTCTTATTGACAGTAAAAACAAACATACGGTTTTAATTAGTTTAAAATGTATAGTCAGAAAGGATTTAGGAGAGATTTGGAGAATTCGTCCTGTATCATTGCAGTCAGGATTTTGAGATGTGCTGTTCTTCTTGATTGTTGGGTTTTGATCTTCTTTCCCAATATGCAGCTGCCAGATTAAAGATAAATGAAGAGTTTAAGAAAAACAAGAATGAAACATCAGATGAAAATATACAACAGGTATGTCTCTGCAGATATTCCCCTAAATTCTACATTTATGTTTATTTAAGTTGCATCTTAAGTGCTGTTTTCAGACTTGACTGGTCCACAGAACGTTTAGATGATGCATTTTTACCTTTATTATACACTGAGTGGATCTCCATCAGAACCTGATGAACATTTATCTGAACCCTTGACCTTGTTAAAATTCCTTCCAATCTTTTTTTTCTGCAGATGATTAAGACGGGCAGAGCTGTGGAGACGATCCTGCGTGAAAACGTTTTGCAGGCGGAGCATGTTGGAGAGAATAAACTTGGTATGCTTTTTTGCTGATACAGTACCGTGTGATTGTACAAGAGGAATGTGATTAGTTTCTATTATAAACGATCTGTGTTGTTTTCATTCGCAGTGCTGCGACCTCGAGAGGGTCTTCTTTTAGATAACGTACCTTACTCCGACACACCCAGGAAAAAAGCGTGACACTGTGGATTTATGGACCCTAATCTTCTTCTCTGCTTGACAGTCACAAAGTTTAAGGGGTGCCCTGTGCGTGGGCAGCTTCTTTTGACAGTGAGGATGAATCAGTACATCGTTACAAAAGAAAAAAATAGAAACAGGTAAACACATACTGAGTTACGCAATGACATACAGAATAAACTAATTTCAATAGTTTCATCTATTTCTGCTGTGAAATTGTCCAGAGACTGGTCATTTTAAATGTGCATTTAAATGCATTCACTGTTTGCTTTGAATGTATTTCAGCATATGTGCATTTAAATGTACTTGTGCAAGTATTTACAGGTATTCCTAAAGCAAATGATGACTGGCCAATTAATGATGCATTGTAATATGAGCTACAAAAGGAGAATCTGTGTGTTTATTTAATATGGAGTGAATTCAGTTAGGTAGAAGAATTCAAAAATTGGTGTGTGTGTGTGTGTGTGTGTGTGTGTGTGTGTGTGTGTGTGTGTGTGTGTGTGTGTGTGTGTGTGTGTGTGTGAGATAGGGGAACCCCTGGAGTACAATAACTTCTAAAAGTGGTGGATTACTTACAGCTGACTGTGAAGATAACCACAGATGTTGTATATCGTCGCTGTCCAAAGAAAAACATGTATCTCCATTTTTGTTGATTTTTACTTTTATGCCTCATTTGATCACATGAGCTGCTGTTAACACTGTGTGGGAATTTCATGAAGAATAGGCTGACAGAAATGGCCCAACACTGCTTGGAAAGACGTCTGGTTCCATTGACTTCCATTCAAATTAAATTAGGTTTTTGGCCTCTCCTGTAAAGTTGCCATTTTGGAGATACCTGTTTTTCTTTGGAAAGCGACGATATGTAAAAGTAGCTGAATAATTTCTTATTTGTTGAATAAATTGTAAACTACTGATGCTGTATTTTTGGACTTGTTGTGTTCATTTAATTTTGACATGTGACAATGTGAAACACTTATATATCACAAAATATGTTGAGTGGAACAGCCTACGTGCGTGTGTTTTTGTGTGTGTGTGTTTTTGTGTGTATGTTTACAGCTCAGACTTTAAAACAAAAGCAGAATCATTTTAAATCAAACATCATATGGAATATGTATATATATATGTTGCTGTGAACTAACTGGCAGCCTGTTTAAAGTATTTCCTGCCTTTCGCCCAGCACCTGCTTTCGTGACCCAGAAGGATAAGCAGCTTGGATGTGTATAAACACTGTAGAGTTGTATGCCCATTAGCCAAATTAACTTATCTAGTTTCTCATCAGTTTACTTTAAACAGATCATTATTGACCTTCATTATTATTTATATATTATATTATATTATCTTTATTCATTATCATTCACGTCTTCGTTAAGTTAAGATTTAATTAAGAAAACTAATTTTAGGTAGAGTGGTGCTGCCTTGAGAGCATTATTCTTAAAGCTGCAAACCACACTGTCATTTATTGTAAGTAGTTTTTACAGAGGGAGCTTATTAATTTTTTGGGACTAAGCCTGTGAGAGCATTGTTTTGGTCATTGGTGTGAAGTCGTATTTATTTTAGAAGAATGTTTATTGGCAGGGTTGTGTCTTTTGAATTGTGGATTGATGGAGGAAAAAGGAATTTTGCATTCACTTTTCTTTCATTACTGTTTTTAAATCATGACTTATAGAGACCCTTTTTTTGCTATCATGTCTTTATTAACCATGACACACAGACCTCACAGATTTTAATTACTGAGTTATGATATGAGTAGGAAAGCATGGAGATGTGCAGATGTGACTCCAGGGATAAGAAATCATGTACGCATGTACAGTATGGACAAACTGGGTGTTTTCCACATAGTGGAACATCTCACATGAAAAGAACTTTAAACATAGTGTAGGTGCTTCAATCAGGTAAAATTATTACCACCTTTACAGAAGAATTATAGATGATCATGTGTTTTTAGACACATAATAATAATAATACTCTGCTATCGTCGGCCTCATCAGTGATGGAGATGACAGGGAGTACAGAGAGCTGACTAAGGACTTTGTAGAATGGTGTCAGAGGAACTGCCTGCAGATCAATGCAGGAAAAACGAACTGGTGGTGGACTTCCACAGAGCCAAACTCTCTTCTCCGGTACCTGTAAACATCCAGGGAACAGACATTGAGATAGTGAGGTCCTACAAGTACCTGGGTGTTCACCTCAACCACAAGCTGGACTGGACTAACAACACTGCTGCACTCTACAGGAAAGGCCAGAGCAGACTACATCTCCTGAGGAGACTCAGGTCCTTTGGAGTGCAGGGGGCATCAGCCATCTTTTATGGAGTGGTCTGCTGGGAAGATGGGAAGAGACTGAACAGAATCATCAAGAAGTCCAGCTCTGTCCTGAGGTGTCATCTTGACCCAGTGGAGGTGGTGGGAGACAGGAGAATGAGGACTAAGTTCAAACACATGTTGAAGAACCTGTCCCACCCCATGTACCACTCTGAAAGCATTGGGCCGCTACTTCAGTGCCCAGCTGCTGCACCCGCGGTGTGTGAAGGAGAGATTCCGCAGATCCATCCTTCAGGCCGCTGTCAGACTGTATAACATCCGCTGTCCTCCGTAGTCTATTTCTACACTAATCTACTTCTACAATAGTCCATTTCGCCTATGTGCAATGAAACTCAGTAGTCTATTTCTATTTCTACAATGTGCAATAAAACTCAGTAGTCTATTTCTATTTCTACAATGTGCAATAAAACTCAGTAGTCTATTTCTATTTCTATTTCTACTATTTATATTTTCTGTCATTTTTTGTATATATAGATCTTATTTATTATTTGTGTTTCCTGACACTTCTGTTCTTTCCTCTATGCTGCTGTGGCATTGTTAATTTCCCCACTGTGGGATCAATAAAGGATTATCTTATCTTATTTTATCTTATCTTAATAATACTTTATTCTTATATAGCAATGCACAAGTATCATACAACCAAGAACAAAGCATTAATAACAAAGTCATACAAATAGACAATATGAGCAGGATCATTTTAAAGAGCTGTTGATTCCTGAGGCAGGTTATAAGTGAGTGTGAAAAGATTATATTTAAATACAGAGAGTGAATTGGACTGCTTGTCAAGAGGTGGGAGAGAGTTTTAGAGTTGAGCAGCAAATCTGGAAAAAATCCTCGGTCACCAAAGCCACGCAAGTTGGATGTAGTGATTGTGAGTAGCCCAGCTGTAGAAGACCTGAGAGGGCGAGAGGGTTTGTAAGGAAGAAGAGAGTCAGACAGGTAAGAAGGAGCGAGTTTCAGAGCTTTGTAGCTGAGCAGGAGAACTTTGAATTAATGGTCAGTGGTGCCAGCATTGGGTGTCACCAGGCCTTGTGCTTCTTTGCAAGTGGATTTTATCATTCTAAAAAACCCTACAGGAGACAGTGGGCTTTGCAATAGTCTGAAGGATTAAGAGTTTCTTTCAATGGAGCTAAGGGGCCGAGCCCAACTCCTGAAAAACAAGCCCCACACCATAATCCCTCCTTCACCAAACTTCACATTTGGCAGAATGTGGTCAGACAAGTACCTCATCCTTCGAAATGCTAGATGGAGAAGCAGCACTCCAGAGAACTTGTCTCCTGTGCTCTAGAGTCCTCTAGAGGCTGCATGCTTTACACCATTGCATTTGATGCTTTGCATTGCGCTTGGTGATGTAAGGCTTGGATGCAGCTGCTCAGCCATGGAAACCCATTCCATGAAGCTCCTTCCACACTGTCCCTGACCTAATCTGAAGGCCACATGAAAGTTGGTGACCTCTGCTCACTCTATGCCTCAGCATCCGCTGACCTGGCTCTCTGTCATTTTCTGTGGTCTACCACTTCGCGGCTGATTTGCTGCCGTTCCTAATCACTTCCACTTTGCTATAATACCACTGACTGTGGAATATTTAGTAGTGAGGTAATTTCATGACTGGACTTGTGGCACAGGTGGCATCCTATTACGGTACCACGCTGGGATTCACTGAGCTTCTGAGTGTGTAGAATCCGTCTGCATGCCTAAGTGCCGGTGGCCATGGAAGTGATTGGAACACCTGAATGTAATGATTTGGATGGGTGAGTGTATTTTGACAATACAGTGTAGCTAGTATTGGTAACATTAGCTACTAGCAAGCTCCAGATAACTAGCATAGCTGACTTAATAGTCTGAAGACGGAGCTTATTTACACAAAGGGTTATTTTGCTTCTGTCCGTGTCTGTTTCCACATGTTGCTTCTGTGGGATCACTGCGGTGAGCAGAGCTCATATAATTACTCACGAGCTCAATAATAAATGGGGAAAGCAGCACCTAGGCCTTTTTATCCCCGACCAGAGTCAAATACCTTCTATATAGAACCTTCGAGAACAAACTGACATGCTGACTAAATCTCCTTTATGGCGCCTTTAAATTAATATTCCTGTCGTGTCTCTTCTCAGCTGCAGCACAGTTGGCTGGTTGTACCGCTGAGGAGTTACCGGCAGGGGGCGCTGTTTCCACGCCCTGTCTCACGGTGGACTGTAAGCTGTGATGGGAGTGTTTTAGCCGCGTCAAGTCTTCTCTGTTTGTTCTCTCGGCTGCAGTCACTTCGGCGAATACAAGGAGTCTGTCGTGTAGTGTAGCCTCCGCACGGCGTGTTCCATTTCTTGGTTTGGTGTGAGCGCATCGGCTTCTTATTCTCCAGGCCCTCCGGTGAGCTGAAAACCTCCGCACTGCTGCTCAGACAGACCGCTCAACCCGAGCGCAGGTGGACATTAGCAAAACCTGCACAGAGGAGGAGGAGAACGGCGGAACAGCGGATGAATGAGAACCGCCTAAATCAGAATTAGCTAGTCAGGTAAGTACCTGTTCAGTCTGGGTGTCTAGTATGTGGTTTGGGGTGTTCGAGGAGGTCTTTATTGTAACTGAGGGATGAATTTCAGTATTTGTAGAATTGGGCTGTGGGTTAACGTTCCAGTCAAACCTTAGCATCATCCACAGCGCCCTTACAGTCCTGCTGGCAGAGAGAGAGAGAGAGAGCTAGCTTGCCTCGAGCTCTATTATGTACGTGTTGAGTAGTATGGGAAGCCGGTAGAGCCATTTCGGTGATGGTCGGTGGTGCCAGTGTTGGGTGTCACCAGCCCTTGTGCTTCTTTGCAGCTGAAATGTTATCACTGAAAACCCTACAGGCCACAGCTGGACTTTGCAGTAGTCTGAGGGCAGCTGTAGTGTCATTGACAGTCTGAGCGGTGGGGAGACAGTAACCCAATGAGCTACACCGAGCAAGGCTAACCACCACAGGGTTCACCCTAAAGAGGTTTCCCGCCTACCCTTAGTGGGAGTGATCGCCATACTGCATGAATTCTGCATTAGGGGTCGTGGTCAGGCATCGTTGCTGGATGAGTCAGTGGCACTGTCCCTGAAGAATTCACCTGGTTAATACTGGCCATGTGATAAACGGCTCATGTAAACTCGGTGGACCTTTATTACAACGAAGACGTTTTCTGGAGGAGTCCGAAGCATGAAGCACTGCGAGGACTGTGGGGCTTTGTCTGGATTCACAGGCACTGGAAGTGATGTAATGGGATTACTCTCATGTGCAGCTGTGATTTGTCAAGTCACCAGTATGGTGGTGGCCCGTGCATTCATCTTGTCTGATTTTTCTGGCATGTAAACACTGGCAGCTCAGGTTTTTGCTTGTAGAGCTTAGAATGAAAGAAGGAAATGAGAGGGTTAGGTGATTTGTATCCTGTCGATGGAAGTGATGGATGATGTTGAGCACCACCTGGTGTGGGTCATCTCTTCACAGATCTGTCTACATACTCTGCTGACCTCTGTTCCGAGGCCCATTGATTGTTCTTATCCTCTTAAAGTAAAAACAACATCGGCTAATATTTGTTAAGGGCTCCACAAGTTCAGTGTTGACTAATCTGACTTACTGACGTGGTCATGAATGAAACCGTAGAAGAAGGGAATGCTTACCGAGTGACTTTAAAATTAAGCCACCCTGGGTCGGTAGAGCATGATCTGCATTTTCCAACAAGCCCTGGGTTGCATTGGTAGCGTTTTAGAGATATGGACCCAGAATCTCACAAATTTGTATCTGACTAAGTAACTCTGCAGAGATGCTTACCTGCAGCTGAGGTCCGGAGAGCTGGAGACATTTAGAGTGCTGTAACCCAGTAAAAATAAGAGCAACTTGACAGGATAGTAAGGCCCTATTCCCCCACTCCAAACACACACATAACTGAAGACTTATCTCCAGAAACCGGAGACAGTGATTTCCAATATTTGATCTCTGAGGTGCTGAAGATTGGCAGTGAAATGTTGGAAAGCCAAACTCTGTAGGTCACTATAGCGTGATGTGTACTTTTTAACTGGACTCCTGGATTGCACCGCTAGCCTTCAGGAACCCAGAGATAGTAAACCAGAAATTCCCAGGCTTATCACCTGTTGTCTTCTCTGAGGTATCCATGTTGTTAGTGTCATAAACACATGTTCAGTAACTAGTCTACATCAAGCATAAAGCACCATCGCCAAACAGTAAAGTCGAATGGTCCACTAGTTTGTGCAACCCCTGGTGTTTGTGGTATTGGCTTATTAGAGGTATTTGCTTAATGATGACTATGTAATTAAGTTAGTGTTCTTGTAAGTGAAAATGAGTTAAAATAACATCAGAAAGATTTCCAGTCACTAATGTTTTCACCCCATTGCATCTGAAGGGTTTATTCACTGAAATGTTTCAGGTCCTGATTGGAAAACCATGTCTCACATGATAAATAGAGGTCTAGACTCGATTTCTATGGTCTCATTGAGTGCTGCGTAATTACAACAAAAAGTCTGAAG
>JAMWET010001538.1:15000-110000 GCA_024036415.1 Prochilodus magdalenae
TCTCTCTCTCTCTCTCCCCAAATACACATGACTAGAGACCTCCAGAGATAGCTATGTTCAATATTTGATCTCTGAAGCGCTATAGATTGGCGGTGAAGTGTTAGAAAGCCAAACTCCACAGGGCACTAAAGGATAATGCGCATTTCACAAAGTCTGAGGTCAAACGATCGAATCACACCCAATTTAAGCAACACGCCGTTGTGAAGAATGTATTGAACTGGGACAACACTGTATTGTTTTGGACCGGATTCTAAATATTGTGAATGGTTTATTTTTTTAAGACATGGACACAGTGATGTAAGCCATCGCATGGAGACGGAGCATTCCATTTTCTTGAGAGCATGTTGCTTTGTGTTGTTAAGCACCGTGTTTGTAGTCAACACGGCAGGGCTCCCAGTAACTCTCTAATCTAATTTAGACTCCATATGTTTCTCTTTAGGAGATCTTCCCATCTTTAAGACATCTAGTCTTCATAATGATCAGGGATTTCGCATGTAATTGCACCTTGGAAGTCGTCCCTCAAAGTTTGCAGAGCTGCAGCTTTAATTTCATTCTGGCTGCTTGTGAGCTGCACGTGCCCATGTAGAGCATGTGTTTACAATTTCAGCCTCAGTGACATTTCTGAGATTTTTTCCCAAGAGACGACCTGCTCCAGCCAATCAGCACAAGGACAAAAACGGCTTAAGTCTCGTTTTCTCAGTGATTGCAAGCAGGACCGTACTACCTCTGTAGCCTAACATCTCGGTTACGGCTGAGATACACCCGTTTAGCTACACGGTTGAAGTGGTTCCAGTCACATTATAAAGTGTGTATTGTTCCCTGGTCTATTCATTACAAGCGGAGCATGATGAGTGTGTTTTATATCCGTGTTCTGAGGGTGACTGAAAGCAGACTGAGGAAGTGGCTTTAAACTCTAGAGCCTCACATCTGGAAACCCGCGCTCGTCATATTGGCCTGGAAAAACACCCAGAGCATTACGTATTCACACCCTGTCTGTCAAACGAGTCAAAATCCTGACTTCAGGCCAACTGGGGTCTGCGCACTGTAACACAACTGAATTTTGTATCAAGTGTTGTCTGGTTCTTTTCATGAGCAGCTCCTGATGGTGTGCTGACTAATGTCCAGTCGAAGGATGCTGCTGAATCGAAAGGATGGATATTGCTGTGTTGTATATGACGTGTAACTCAGGTTTGGGTATTGGGTGGTCATGTTCCTATTAATTAGCATGTAATATTAAAAGAGTGGAAAGCTTTTAGACCTGGCAGTTGTGTTTGAATGTATAATGTCCACCTGCATGTAGGATATTGATTTTACTCTTTATGACTCGCTGTATTATGGAAATGAAAAAAGAGCATATTAGTTTATCAGAAGTTATGTTCAGCAACTGGTGAAAGTCCCTGTTTAAAAATGCATACGTAGCAAGTCAAGTCCAGTAGTCGTTATTGTCAACTCTGAATATGGCTTTTATAAATGGGTTCTTAAGGCCTCATGATGCAACACACAACAGCAGCACATTACACAGGAACACAAAGTGCGGACAGTAAAGTAAGTGCAGAATATACAGTATATACACAGGACTGATCATGCTGAGTGGTGTGCGTGTGATGCACGATCATGTGCGCCAGTATGGAGAAGTATCAAGGAAGACAGAGCTGTAGTCTACTTGGAGGTTGTTAATATATTAATAGGGTAGCTTGTTCACAAAACTACAACATAAATACATACATTAATAGGAATAACACACACACATTTTTGGAGGTACATAATGAGCTAGTGGACGTTTCAGGAGCAGTAGAGGGTAATCACATTTTCAGTTCTGTTAGGGCACCCAGCAAAATATCCTCCCTAGTTCGTATCCTGAGAATATATGTATGTATATATCAACATTTTCCAGCCTCTCTTTATGCCTGAGAATAATAAAGGCTATTACATGTACATGACCACTGTTCTGATTGGCTGCCTCAATACTCTGCCTCATCTAAAAAGCACTCAGTGCTGAAACACTCCTTTTAACTACAGCATGAATGGACAGAGCTGAGCTGCTGTAGCCCGAATAGCTGGTCATAAGCAAAAGCACTGGTTTTCACAAAAGATAAATGAGAAATGTGGTGCTTGGACAGCTTAAGTCCTTACACAAGGTCCTGGGGAAGTTTTCCAGAGGTGATCCTCAGTAATCTTATGGTGGCCCGCATCAACCACATCAGCGTTCACTAAGAAAGTCACAGGCCAATTTACCTACTGTTTTACACCGAGTTCTGACTTTCTTTTTCAGTTTTCCATGATATGGGACTTTTAAATATTCAAGCTTTATTTCAGCTCATCTAGCTGTTTTCATGGATAAACCTGATTTCGGACACTGTGAGCATTTGAGTGAAGACGGGAAATTAAGAAGCAAAGGACCTACTTAAACTGCTGTAACTAAACATCACAAATATCTGATCACTCGTGCGTTAAGACACGCCTGTCAGACCAAGCCTCATAAGCAGGAGGCATTGGTCATCAAAGACTCATAATTAAGATCAGCAGTGTAGACCTGGACCTTCATGACGCAGATGCAGCCACTGTAGTCGCGTCCCTCTTCACTGAACCCGCCAATTACAGACGAGGTTTTCAGTCTCCATGGTGATGCATTCCTCTCTTAATGAAGAGTTGCTTCTGGAGTGGAGCTGAGCTGAATCTGCAGATAGCTGGAATAGCACTTTCCTTCTTTTAATGAAAAAGCCTTTGGAAATATGCTTCCACAGATCAGTGCTGTAGCCTCCTGTTGATTCGTTCTACTGTCATCATGCCCCAGGCTTCTTTAACAAGCTCCAGTCTCAGCGAGGAGTAGGATCAGTCAGTTGTGACTGTATTAGTCAAGCGGTGGACAGTCATGGTGCTGAACTGTTGCACAAGAGCACATAATGACACAACCTGCTTCGTATTTTATGATCTAGCCAAGTGTGGTGGGTATTTCTAGATGAGGCCCTGTTGATAGACTTTGGGAAATCCCCACCAGCCGTCTCCTAAAGCTGCAGCCATGCACAGATGTACACTCGGTGGCATTTGTGGCTAAGGCAGCATGTCATGCAAGCTGCACAGCAAAATAAATGCATGAAGTTGTTGTTCTTGTTTTTCAGTGAGGAACACAGATTGAGCTATTTGTCTGCTGTGTCCGCTGAGCCTGTCTGCGCCAGTGGAATCAGGAACTGTGTTTCATGATAATATACAAAATGTCAAAGGTGTTACTAGCGGCTGCTTTTACCAGGATTTTTATCTCTGTGTAAAGCAAAGGGCTGTTGTATTACTCACTAACCTCAGAGAAGATATTTTTCAGCGTTATTATTATTTACCCCCCATAACAAAGATTTGCAGTATGGTAATCGATGGAAAGCCAAGTTCTGAATTGGGTTCTAAGTTTAGGTTTAATTCTGTTGTGTACACTAGGTCCCTGTTAGCACTCCATTTAAACTGTAGACCATGCCTGTAGAGTGACGTTGAAGTCCTCCTCAACAAGAAGCTATAGCTGCCTAGATATCACAAAGAAAACCCTTCTTCCCATTGGTCGGTTTTAACCTTTATGTCAGTGGAATAATAAAATCACAGTATTGACATAATGTTCAAACAGCACAGGTGCACAAAATGAAATCATTTGAAAACCACAAATTAGTAGCACTTCAACCTTTTTGGAAACATTTAAATAACTGTATGTAAACATACAGTCACTGTCCAAAAACCCTCCCCCGAAAAACAGAACATCTCAATTATCATTTTTCACTTTTCTGCATCATTTCAGCATGCCAGCTGGCACTTATACTGTGCAGAAATTTTATGCTGAATGGACCAACAGAAATACTCCTAAAATATTTATAGATTTAAGCCACTTTAGCTTGACTTGAGAGTAAACAAGGTTTTTGCTCTCTGCAGCAGCAAAGATACAGTGATGATTTGAAAACTATATTAGCGCAATTCAACAGTACACTTTTGCTAAGGTAAGTTGGTGGTGGGCGTGAAGAGGACTCTGTTAGCATGTCCTACAGCTCTTCTAACAACCAAACCTGACCAGTATTCACACTTGCTTTTCTTAGACAGCTGAACAGTCTGTGGTGCACCGTCTCTGGCTTCTGCCATGTTTCTGTTAACACAAAACAAACCCATGTTGCAAGCTGCACCTGTGCGGTAATGGACCATGTTTTTAAGGATAATTAATAGCTGTAATGATGATACTAACGGTCTAAAATGGTAATCCCGTTTACTGTGAAACCGGTCATGTTTCATCAGTCATCACCTTCAACCACTAAGTTCTTACTAATGTGACAACTCGATGAGCAGACAAACCCAAACACCCAAAAACCCAAGATAAAAAATAAAAATCATAATTGTAACAGTTGTTTGATCTCTGAGAAATGTGCTTGAGTGATCGTCATTTGCTGGGGATGCCTGGTCTTCCCACTAGTGTACATAAAAAGCTTCTGTAATATAGATTGACCTTCAGAGAACTATGCCCTTATAAACAGAAAGCTTTATGTGTATATTTTTTGTAATTTAATTTCCACATCACTTGCTGTAATCTGGTTATACGCATTAGTGCTGACTTGAACATTCCCCGAATACTCTGCATTACTCACAAGCAGTGTCATTAAAATGACTGAACCAGCACTTTTCAGTTTAGCCAGGAAGCGTAGTATAGCTGTTTGTTACTGTTAGCGGTCCGACAGGGAAGTTTAGAGATGGGCCTTCCTGGTATTAATGGGGGATTCCATTGATTTTTGAAGTCTGTATAATTATTTGTTAATATGTCAACAAATTTATTCAGACTGGCACCATTCTAGAGAAACAGTGCTTCACAGCAGTGACAGGCTGAAGAGCTGAATGTCTCTAAATGCTCCCTGACAGAGACACGTTAAATGGAATGCTTATGAACATGATGTCTGATCCTGATTTACAAATGTTTGAGATTTGAAAGATTTGGTTTAAACAATATTTCTAAAGCAACGCCGTCCAGACGCATGTAGGGTGCTGTAAGACAGAATAGCCCCCAAAAACACGCGTTAACAACATTACATATTTAAAAAGAAATATATTTAAATAGACAAAGATTTACTGTGGTAATGGACAGTAAAATAAAATAGCCGCATCGGTGTTCTCATGACTGCTGATTGCTCTGACCACCACTGTAAAGAAACCCTGATCTCCCACGTGGTGCGGTAGCTCAGTGACAAGGGGTGTCATCTCTTGCGCCACACTGTCCAATTAAATGAAACCAGTAAATTAAAAAGAAGTGATTGTTCCTGTAAGAGTGTTCCCCGTATTGGTTTAACAGAATACCCGATCCTACATATCTCTGTCCTCATGTGCCACTGTGAACACTGCACAGTGAACCCCCTGTATCTTTACTGCCATGTTGGCATTTTATCCACATTCCACAGCCCACCGTCATATACTGTACCTGCCGATAGGACTGCCAACTTCTGTTTCACCCTTTCTTTCTTTCTTTCCTTCTTTCTTTCTTTCTTTCTTTCTTTCTCTCTCTCTCTCTCTCTCTCTCTCTCTCTCTATCGCTTTTTCTTTCTTTCTTTCTTTCTTTCTTTCTTTCTTTCTTTCTTTTTTCTCTCTCTCTCTCTCTCTCTTTCTTTCTCTCTCTCTCTTTCTTTCTCTCTCTCTCTCATACCTCATACCTTTCTCTCTCTCTTTCTTTCTCTCTCTCTTTCTTTCTCTCTCTCTCTCATACCTCATACCTTTCTCTCTTTCTTTCTTTCTTTCTCTCTCTTTATTTCTGTCTTTATTTCTGTCTTTCTTTCTCTCTCTCTCTCTCTCTCTCTCTCTATCTCTTTCTTTCTTTCTTTCTTTCTTTCTTTCTTTCTTTCTCTCTCTCTCTTTATTTCTGTCTTTCTTTCTCTCTCTCTCTTTCTTTCTTTCTTTCTTTCTCTCTCTCTCTTTATTTCTGTCTTTCTTTCTCTCTCTCTCTCTCTCTCTCTCTCTCTCTCTCTTTATTTCTGTCTTTCTTTCTCTCTCTCTCTCTCTCTCTCTCTCTCTCTCTCTCTCTCTCTCTCTCTCTCTTTCTTTCTTTTTTTATTTCATTATTTCTGACTGTGTCTTTTTTTTCTGTCAGTCTGCCTTTTTGTCTGTCTGTGTCCGTCTTTCTTCTTTTTGAATTTTCAGTTCTCGTTCGCTTTAAAGTCCGTCTAATGAAGAGGCAGCAGAGAGGCTGTTTTTGAAGAGGTTCTTCTAATGGCTGAGGCATACAGCCGTAGCTTTAGGCGCATCTATCTGTGTGTAGTTGCAGAAACCCTGTGACTCCACCGTCTTGTGATTCCGCTCCCATAAATGACCAGCTTGTCTGGAGTGGCGCTGACCAAAAAAAACTCATGTATGATGTCAGCAGAGTGGCCCCTGGCACAATGAGCGGAGAGCTATTGGAAGACGCTTTCCTGTTGGGTCTTGCACAAACGCTGTGGATCTAGCGAAGCCTCCAGTCCAGGATGGCTAGTTCCTGTAGATCATGTAACAGTATGCGGTGTGCTTGTGTTCATGTGGTGTGGAGTCTGTATGCAGAAAACCAGAGTCAGCCAGTGTTGTGTAGAAGCTATCCAGTGTGAAGGTCAGTCTGGTAAGCTTGTGTAATGGTAGATATGTTTTAGGGAACTGTGCCTTTACTCTAAGACGATGTTTCTTCTCCTCTAAGTTTCCATTTTCTTGTGCCACTTCCCTGTCTGGCTTAAACAGAATGCTAAGCTTGGACGGAAAAAAGGGCTGACAGTGTTTCTTGGTTGGGTGAGGCTCAGTAGCGCAGGAGGACTACAGCAGGATATGTGATCTATGTGCATTTTAAGATTGACTCCTCTGTAGGAATGACCTTGTCTGGTAACATGCATGAACATAGCATACATAAATAACAGGATCAATAGGCCTTCATGTGTGTGCGCTGTGCAGTGGCTGTCGGCTCTAATGTACTGCTGACACACCTTCTCAGCACATCGTCCGTCTCAGAGGGATGTTATTGTTTTCTGAAGGTGCTGTGATTGTTACTGATGTTGCGTAAGTGCACCGTTACTGCTTACATAAGGAAAGAGGGAAGGCCGAGACGTACACATTCAGTGCTCAAAGGAACAGGGACGCATGTCACCCCCGTATCTTTATTTTATCCACATTCCGCAGCCCACCATCATATACTGTACCTGCTGGTGGGACCGCCAACTTCTGTTTCACCCTTTCTTTCTTTCTTTCCTTCTTTCATTCTTTCATTCTTTCTTTTTTCTGTCTGACTGTTTTTTTTCTGTTAGGCTGTGTCTGTCTTTTCTTTTTGCTAGTCTGCCTCTTCTCTCTTTCTTTCTTTCTTTCTTTTTTCTAATGCTTTCTGTATTGCCTTCATCTTTCTTTCATTCCGTCTTTCATTCTTTTGTTTTTTCTGTCTGACTGTGTCTGTGTCTGTCTTCTTTTTGCTAGTCTGCATCTATCTATCTATCTATCTATCTATCTATCTATCTATCTATCTATCTATCTATCTATCTATCTATCTATCTATCTATCCTTTCTTTTTCTCTAATGCTTTCCGTATTTCTTTCTTTCTTTCTTCTCTCTCTGTCCTCACTGTTGTGCAGCAGAACCTCAGTGTTCTAAAGGTAAAAAGATGGAAAATATGGAAGTCTTGTACTTCCTAAAAAGGACCACAGTCTAGGACAAGAAATGAGAGAAGAAAGGGAATAAAAACAAATGCCTGTCAGGTTTAGAAAGAGGAGATAGAATTTCCTTCCAGGATGCACACGCAGTGGAGAAGGATGAAATCAAATGAGAGGGAGAGAGAAAGAAAGGAAAAAAGAGGAAAGCAGGTTAAGATCACTGGACTGAACACAGACGAATGAAAATGAAGAGAACAAAGAGGCTTCCCTCTCTTTCGTTTGGCAGACTCGGCCCAGGGGAAGTGAGAGGAAGAGCACTGGGGCCACTGCAGATGGCCAGGCTGCTTTTGTGAGGAGCTGTATAATGAGTACTGTACCGCCACAGTGCTGCCCTCGCATGCAGCTGATTGTGGCAGGCTTGTGGATGTGTCTGTGCCAGATGCAAGAAAGACGACTGAATGAATGAATGAATGAATGAATGAATGAATGACTGTTGTTCACTATTCCAGTCTGGCTCTGCCAAAAAAGTCCCAGAGCAGTAGGACATGCAGATTACTCAAGCCTACGTGTTTTCTGACATCTAAACCACCTGATCTTCTCATCCTGCTTTTCGTTATGTGATTATTGATTTATTTCATCTTTGTAACATGCTTGTTTCACAACAAGCGAATAATCAACTTCAAACTCTTGAGCTGCATAAAATGTGTGGACGGTTTCAGAAGTGTTATGTAAGAGTGAATTACTGTCTCCTCTTGCCATCTTGTGAAAGATTAGTAGATTACGTTTCTGCCATATGGTCGTCTTAAGCTCCCAACCCCAAATGTGACCTGTGAAAAGTGCTGCATCTGCAGAAATCTCAGTGGAGGACACAAAGAGCTGCAATCAAGTGATAAATTACTGTCAGCCGTTGCAGCTGGAACCTAATCAATCAAATAAACACCAAAATCATAACTATTTGACTGTTGGGCTCCTTTTTGTTTCAAAGCAAAAATCTGTCATTTTAACTTCAGGTTCTGTTTGTGCATTCCTGATTGTAATATTAGTGTAATATAAGTCTCTAGATCTAAATGCCTTAATAAAATGAATTTGAAACTTTTGCCCAGTTGTAATGCACTCAGCAGTTGGGTGAAGGCTCCCGGGGAGGGAGATGCAACAGGGGGTTAGCTGCTTCCTCCGACCTCCATAAAGAAATCCAGACGAGACACAGCCGTTCGGAGTACTGGACCATTTATTGGGCAGAGGAGCACCCACACCTCGTGGTTACAACCCCAGATAACACTGCAGCAGAACCTGCAGGTTACAAAAACCCCCGTAACCATTCCGCGTGCCGTACTTATATAAGCGTTAGCCTTGTACTCGCTCACGACATATGCAGCACGGCATGCGCTCAATGCCAGCACTTAAAATGACCGTTACACAGTACTGTGTGTGTATATATGTAGTTATTGTAAGGTTGTAAAGGTATGAGAATTTCACTGCAGTATATGGTATTTTTTCAATTATTAAAAGCAGAATTTAACTGTAGTAGTTGGAGGAGCTGCAAATATGGATTATTATTTATGAGGTCAAAACGCAGTCAGCAGTTGGTGCTGCTATAGATATGTGGTGCGAGGTAAAAGCCCCAGCAAAAAAAAACACTAAAAGTGCTGCTCTGTAGCATGGGTAGACAGATTGTTGACATAGAGAGCTGACAAAGAGAGATTAAGGTTCAGCCAGATGTGTAGATGTCTCGCTGTGCAGCCAGATGAGTTAACTCATATTAGCACTTCAGAAATGAAAGACAAAACAATTGAACATAGTGTTGTTATAAACTAGTTATAAACAGGTGGGCTGTGAGGTTACAAAGCTTGAGGTCTTCTGCATTTGATAATAAAGAGCAGAGTGGAACACCTATGATGAGTTTTAGCTTTGAATAAGGACTCAACCCCAAAATGCCACATGGGGATTAATATTGCTTGGGAAATTCTGATATTCGCTACTACAGTGTTTCTGTAGTGAAACACTTCTCCAGTTCTCACACAGTGATGGATGACGTCTGGATCTCTACACAATATATAACATTCCTGTATTTTACATGCATCTCCACTGTCTCCACACCAGCACATCTCTTCACCTTGTTTATCCACTCTTCTCGTTTGCTGATTAGCTGTTTGAGTCACTCATTAAAACATCTCTGGCCTGCTCACAGTGCTGGACCCGTGAATGTGTTAAGGTATGAACATCAAACATATTTACCGAAATTAACAGACAGTGCAATTCGAGCCAGAGCCATGATTTGGAAAATTATGGAGCAGATGATAACCAGTGGTTAGAACACACACTGATTGTATTCCAAGTAGTATGTTTATTAATTACTTGACCGTATAAAGCAGGTCTCATTGTTAGATTTGTACGCTCATGAATTAACTAAAAGCAATCCAAAGCCTCCTAGTGCCGTTACCTAGTGGGGAAAATAGAAGAATAAGGGATAGACCATGGATCAGTGGTCTATCGTGTCATAGCACAGACTTTCTCTCTTTCTGCAGCAGAGCTAGGCATTAAGCATGCGTCTTACAGCGACAGTACACCTCTGAATGATCAGATTGTTTGTTTGGTAGGCTTTTTTTTCTTTTTTTTTTCTTTCCTTCCAGTACCGGTAAGAAGCACATGTGCATGAAGTGATAACCAACAATTTTCACACCATGCTATACCAGGAAACCGATATATTGCCGTGACCATGTGAACTGCAGTGAAGGCGAAGATCAGAATCAACTCCTGGATAAATAAGGACCACTCTGCTTCTTCAGGAAATTTGGAAAATCATCAAATCTAGAATTTAGAAGAAGACTTTTCCCTGTATCTTCAGTTGCTGTTTTAAAGAGGCAGTGATACTATAATTGGAGAAACTTGTCTGAGAAAGTCATGCCAGCATTGTAAAATCCACTTTGGAATGTTGCTTATCGCAGGAATGTTCTTCTAAACATTGTAAGCAGCCTTGATGGGTATGCTTCTCTTCGGTATCACCAACTCTGTCAACACACTTGCCCAACCCACTGTTTCCACTGCCCTGTATCTCAGTAATGATGGTGGTGGTATTTAGCCAGTCTTCTAGGTCTGACAGTACATCTGCTTTGTGTTGGCATCAGTTGTATCCATAGGCCGAACCAACAAATGAAGGCATTGTGTTCAGACTGTGAAGTGATGACTTGCAGGTCTGTTATTAGCCTAGTTCATTTTAATGAATACATGTTTCCTCTTAACTGCTGATGTTTAATGAGCATAGCTCTTACTTCCAAATGTTCATATTTTTGCGATTGAACAGTTTGATTTGGCAGTCGCGTGTTCTCTGTTTGTAACCGCTGTACGAACCCGAAAGTTTTATCATTTGTGTGCCCGCTTTCGCTCAGACATGCAGCTGTCACAATGTGTGACCCATTTGTATGGAAATTGCGGGTTAAGGATGCTTCCAATCGCTGCTAGGACTATTTTAAGAGTGGGGAGGCTATGGGGGTTTCTATTGTGATGTCTTACACCCCCCCACCACCCCTCAATGGTTAGTGGCTGCCGTGGCAACAAGCCCCAGGATGGAGGAATTGGGGGCTGGCCTCCAGCAACAAAGCGGGCAGTTGTCCCATTTAGTGCTACGGCAAATGAGCCTGGCAAAAGGGAGAGCCGGGTTTTCCCCCTTGGAAGAATAAAAACAATGTATGTTTCCACATCTCACTTCAGGCGTTTCTCCAGAGCTGCCCTTTTTATCCTAATCTCTTACAGTTTCTTTGATGCTCCACTTTAACCCTTTGAGCCCTTAAACTCAATGGCCCTAATGGCCTGTACACAGTCACTCAGTCGCTGAATTGCCATAAGATTAATAAATGAATAATAAGCAGTTTAAGTGGTTAACAGTGGGCCTTTGAAGTGTTAGTTCCTCTGCGAGGGGTAAATCAGGAGCTATTTTCGGCCAAACAGCAGAAACCTGAGCCTTAATGCTCTTAAGTGATGCTGGGTGAAGGATAAAGGGTTTTTGCTGCACCCAGGCTTCTTTTCTATTTTAGTTTGAATTGGATTTGTAAATGTTCCTCATCACCAGCATGGTTATGCAAGAGGCAGACCAAACTGTAGAGTGCTCTCCCAAATGTGGGAAGATAGCACTGCTTACATAAACAGCCTCTAGTGTGCCTGCAGATGACGAGCAGAAGGCGGAGCTAGGGGGCGAGGCTTAGCTCAGGAGTGTGCAGGAGCTCAGTCTTCGGGCCGGGGGTGTCAGGCCAGGGGGGGGGTGTACGTTTGTGACGGAGCGGGTGAATGCCGCTTGGCCACTGATCCGTAACTGAGTGAGGGACAAAGGCCTCCTGCAGAGTGGAGTGCACTCGGAGCCTGGTGCTCCTTAGCCCTCTCTCACACTGAGGCTGCATGCAACCTTCTGCTAATCACTCCGGTTTCAGTCATCTATGGTGAGTAGTGATGTCTTATCGTCTTTCTATTCTCATACGTTTTTGCCCGACTCATTGTTTGAGCTCCACCAAGACTAGTTCCTTATGTGTCATGTCTTCTAAGAAGTTCTAGACATTATGGCATTGGTTCTTAATCATCATCATCATCATCATAGCTGATGCTGTATTTCAGACATCTTTGTGAAGATCCTGTGGTGCAACCAGAGCCTGAGGGGTTGTCTGTAGGATGGATTCTCCCTTTCTTTCTCACTCGTTTCTTTCCATCCCACTCGCTCATCTTTTGCCTCAGTGTCGGAAACATGCCTGTGTGTATTGTGTACGTGTTTGCCCCCGGCTTCTCGCATACCAAACCATCTCTTGCGGAAAATTCTCCTTTCACCCGGACTGTTCTTCGGTGTGGTTCACCACTAATAGGCCATGCTGTATGTACATCTCCGGTGCACCCATCCTGACATCCAGTCCAGGAAAAAAATTCTTCCCACTCCTCATCCTTCAGGAGCTACTGAGGGCCAGTCCTAGGTTAGCGCTAATGTGTCATGGGCTGGTCGCCCATTCATGGTCATGAGTGATGAGCTGCCCCTCTCCTCTTCCACTCTCTTCGTAAATGAATAGAGCCTTGGGATGCTTTTGTTAGCTGATAGAATGAGGTTTGGTGTGCGTTTGAGCAGTGCTCAGATAATGTTCTTTCTCAAAGGGAACTTTTCAGAATGCCCTGTGTTTCATATTTTAGGTGCTGAGAAGTAAACAAGATCATTTAGAGTGGTTTGGTGTTAAATGGTAACAGTGGTTTTGAGCCAGATTGCAATATTTACATTGAATATAGCCTATTTATTTATTTCCCATAGCAACAAATGAGCTTTGAGTTTTTGAAATGCTAAAATGGTGGTTTTCTAAGAGTTCTGTGCTCAGGCTGTGTTCAGACTGCCAGCCCAAATTAGATTTTTGGCATATCCAGATTGTATCCAGAAACAATACTGTAGTCTGGACAGCAGAAAATGTAAAATACTAATAATAATAATAACCTAGTCCACATCTTGTTGTAAGGTGGTTTGAAATGCGATTCCAATCTGATTTCCACAGACGCATCTTGATGCTGGCTGCTCAGTTAAGATTTTGAACTGTCTGTAGTGTCGCTTGCAACATGGCAAACAATGACGGTGTCAAATCCAAAGTCATGAAAGCGCTGGGAATGAAGAAGAGCAACAAAGAGATCCTGAGCTGCAATTTGACAAAGTGATTGTTTGGAGGGTGAAATGCTGCACCTCCATCTTTCAAGCATCCTCATATGAATGGCATGTCACCAGTGTGACAACATAGTTACTGATGCCTGTGTCATAACCACAGCAACTCCTGCAGATAGACTGATAATGTCTGGACTCACAAATCCGATCTGATCACTTACCAATAACATTGCGGGCTGGCATTATAGGAGATCTGATTTGAGAAACAAATCCCATTTGCCTGCAGTCTGAACACAGCCCAGGTGTTGTGCAATGTTACGACAATGCAGTGTAATAATAACCATTTCATACATTCACTTTCCAAGAAGGAGTTTTAGAAGCTTTAAACACACCTTGGAATTCTGGGTCCTGCCACCAACATGGTGAATTCTGACTCCACTCTTCTGACAGCAACTTTCACTTCAAACCAAACTAAAAGACTTTATTTATATCCTTACCATTTAATTATGTAGAACAGTCAATGGATTTTTTCTAGTGGCTACTTCTAGGTCCTCAAGTCAATCCAGGTGGTTGGAGATGCTCAGCAGTTAACACCGCTGCCCACCAGAGATCTACCACCCCAGTCTAGTTAGCAAATGCTGAGCTACACCAATAAGTTGGGCAAGACTCCTAACACTACACTGGTCTACCAGTAAAAGGAATAACCTTGTAAGTTGCTCTGGATAAGAGTGTCGCCTAAATGTAAGCAAAACCTTTAATCACATCATGTGGTTTTGCTCAACCTTGATCACTGAGCTTATTACGCAATCTATAATAATAGATTTGCTAAATAATCAACAACGTCATTGATCTTTTTGTAGAACTCTGAAAGCCATATTTTGTTGGCTTCAAGTTCCTAATCCTTCATTAGCTCCTTGGGGTGGTTTAGGGTCAGGCGTAGCATTCCGGAGGTCCGGGTGTTCTTTCATACTCAGCCAAAGCGTCAGTATCTTAACTTTTCCTAGATTAGACCAGGATGGAGGTAGAATGTGGGGGGGAATCAGAAGCAGTCGTATCAATGGAGGAATCAAAGGAGACGGGAAGAGGCAGCTAATTTTAGCAAAGGAAGTTTGAGCGCAGGGAGCAGCTCTGCTCCAGAACTCATTTCCATACATATTTGGCCCACGTGTCTGAGACCCAGCTCTGTCCACAAAGCCTCTCTTCAAAGCCCAGGATGTGAGGCTTGACTGCCCAGAATGGTCTTCATTCGAATGAATGGCACACTTGACGCCCTGTATACAGTACCGTGCAACGAGACCACCCTCCATTTATGTTATTTCCAGTCAAAACAGACACTGGCATCAGGGAGAAAAGCAGAAAACATTATTCAGAGTTATACGAAAAAACCTAACATCTAAATCTAGTCCTTTTCAGTGTTTAGTGTCTGCACTCTTTACTTTCATTACAGACGTGCTTTTCAAGGAAATGATGGGGATTTTCCATCCTCCAAAGTTCAGTCTTAGAAGCTGGTTTTCAGGTTCTCATGATCCAAGTCTGAAAGTCTGTTTGTCTTTCTCAAGGTTTGGAAACTCCCATCTTTTCACGGATTTCTCTTTGACTTTCCCCTCTGGTCAGGAAGCCCTGCCATTATAATGCATCAGCTGCTGGGCTTTAGACTGTGATTCAGTGTGTCTGCTATGTAGAAATTAGTGTGTACATGTGTTCCCCTCACTCACCTTAATTCCCATGAGAACATTTGCCACTTGTGAACACTTCAGAAGTTTGTCAGCCAAACCTGCGGCTAGCTTAAGGCAGTGATGCAATTGGTACTGCGCAGTTTCATCTGACTCTGCTACTTGGAATGCAAGACTTCCACACCGGCATGTTTGCTATTAAGGTTCCCACAGTAGTTCTCTACAACCGTTCTATTGAGAACATGTTTGCTTGGAGGCTGATCACGGCTCTCCCATAGGAACAGCTGTAAGATGTGCTGAGGTGGAGATGAGCCAGCAGTGGCTCAGTCATTGATGTCTCAGACCTGGCCGTTGGTGACTGCTGCAGCTGTAAAAAATAAAGATGAATGAGTCTGAAGTAGGTGATTTGGTTTAGTGGTTTTGGAATGCTATGATAATCAGGGATTAGCAATTGATCAGTAATGTGTCCTCTTTACTTTTGGCCAAAACAGACTTTGCCTACAGTATTATACCCCTATTGCACATGTTAAAACAGTGTCCTGGGGCATTATTGAAATGTTTGTTACATTCTTTGGGCATGTTTACTTTGTTTTCTAATTTGGACTTTGTTCTTAGGTGAGAACAGAATCTAAGCACAGTGGTGTAAACAACTTCACAGCCTAAGAACACATGATTCTAAATTTTTAGTATTTAATTATATATTTTTCTGTACTTTTTGTATATAGATCTTATTTATTATTTGTATATTTCCTGACACTTCTGTTCTTTCCTCTGTGCTGCTGTAACATTGCAAATTTCCCCACTGTGGGATCAATAAAGGATTACCTTATCTTATCTTAATGTAGGTTTTCGTATAACCCTGTCCAAGAACAAGTTGAGTTCTAGAGATGATCTTTATCCTTTAAACTATAAGGTACAGGGGTGAAATCCTGAACTTGAAAATCGACCATCCTGCAGAGTTTAGCTCCAGGTTCATTTAAAAACAACAGACACTAATAATGAAGGCCTGTATTTAGACCCAGGGTGTGCATGAATTCTGGTGGTGCATCTTCAGGATCAAGACTGGGCATCCCTGCTATAAGGTATTAATCTTAGGAGTGTAAAAATGTAACCTGTTTATTATTTATTTTTGCCCAAAAATGAACAAAATGAATACCAAACTTGTTTTTTAGTGCTTTATACATTTTTTTCTCTTTTCATCAGAGCATAAATAAAAGGCTAAGTACCAGATAGCAAGCGGATGTGGGGCACACCTGGCAAAGATATGGCACTGCCGGCCCAGTGTCAGCAGTAGTGTGCACTAGCATTCTGCTGTGAACCAAAAGTGACCCACATATTTACAACATGCATTTGGCTCACCTGTCCCGAAATGGATCTGGTCCACTTCTTGTCCTCTTCTAAGAGAGAGAGAGAGAGAGAGACAGAGAGAGACAGAGAGAGAGAGAAACATGTGCATGCATGCACGGAGAAGCTGCTGTCTGTTGCAGTGCATGTTACAACTAACAACCCTGTTCTGCTCTGTACTCTTTCTGGAGTTCTGTTTGGCTCGAAAGCTTGAAACTGAGTCACACCAAGTCTATGCCCAGGAACTAGGAAAAGTTAACAGCATCATTAAAAACATCATAGTTTTTAAAAATTTTTATGATCTTCAGCACTCACTTGTACTGCAATTCTAATATGTATATAAAAAAACTGGAACACATCAACACACAGTGCAGAGAACTCCATGCAGTTCCTCCGTGTTGCTTCGTTCCCTCTTGATGTAATTAAGTACTCTGTTGCCCTGTGGGGAAAAAAGGGAGGTCATCGCTGAAGCCAACAGGTAGTCCTTCTCTGACATACAACTGCTGAAGGCAACAGTGACTTAACTAAAGCCATCCCAGCAGGCCTTTTCACTACTCCACGCCCACACCCGCTGCAAATGAGAAGCGTGGGGAAGCAGACTGCTCTTGCTCAGCAAAGCCATTGTGGTATGTGGGAGTCATTACTGTTCAGAGTCCACAGCTCCAGCCATTAATCCTGCACACCCTCACACAGGCCAGCACGAGGCTGGGGGATAGTGGGGAGGGTGAGCATAACGTCAGCACACCTCCACGCACAGGCTTGCACTCGAGAGCCAAAACTCAATCATTCTCCCTCATTAAAAATCCATTCACAAAACAGTGCACTCGGAAAGTGCTTTTCCAAACCCAAAGCAGGTGCAGTGCACACCTGCCCCACATTAAAATACAGGGGGGAAAAAATGACCCTGTTTTTAAGAGTCTGAGAGGAGGGGTGTCATTTGTCTAGACTCTCTATATCCTTGGGCCTGTCCAGAGCAGTTTTTTTTCCCACAGTTTGTTTACTTACATTAGCACTGTTAGAAATAGTTAGGAATGCACAATGATGCTGGACTCAAATAGGCTGATAAGTGGTTTAGCGTCTTTGATGCCAGTTATATTACAAACTGATATTTGATGACATAATAATGGGAATGGTGTTGGGATGCATGATGTTGATCCCAGGGTACTGTGTGTATTTTGTGGAAAAAGGGTCAGATTAAACATACGCGTCACATAGTCATGTATTTGTAGCTTTTTAGTGTTTACTGTAGAGGAAAAGAGCATATCTGAAGATCTACCACTCTGAAGATCTACCCAACCTGGCTCTCGTATTCAAATACGTAGACCTTGTTCTTGAGAAAGATCATGAGAACAAGCCCATATCAGGTTTCTGATGTGTTCTTAAACCATCGAACTGTTCATACCTGTGTGCTTTTTAAATTGAGTAGCTTGTGTTCATGCTGTTGTTTTTGAGTGCAGAGGTAACTATTAAGTTGATATTATTAAAACTTTGTAGGTCTGGCTTCAAACTCATGTGCACTACAGCATAGTGTGTTTACAAATCCAAACCCAGAACAATCAAGGCCCTGGTTGAGGACCTGTGTCAGCTTTCGTTGCACAACATGAAAGTACACCTAAGTTCTCTTTATTTAGTGTGGCCACGTGATTTCTCACACCAATCTAACATTAACAGTAAATACAGTAGCGGCAATGGAGAAGATTCAGGTCCTGATTTTGCTGTATGTGTACCGTATCGTACTGTACCGTACTGTACTGCATTGCTCGGAGGAAAAACACTATAACTCACATCCTCATATTAATCAGGCTTGGGATACACTGGGAGGTGCAAATGATAGAAAAGCTCAGTGAGAGCTGTAGAACAGTGGTGCTTTGCGTCTCTGACACTGTGTTCATGTAAATAGGAATAAGTATCTTGTTTGAAGCCACGTTCTTCTTACATGCCTTAGGTACAGGGGTTGGACAATGAAACTGAAACACCTGGTTTTAGACCACAATCATTTATTAGTATGGTGTAGGGCCTCCTTTTGCGGCCAGTACAGCGTCAGTTGGTCTTGGGAATGACATATACAAGTCCTGCACAGTGGTCAGAGGGATTTTCAGCCATTCTTCTTGCAGGATAGTGGCCAGGTCACTACGTGATGCTGGTGGAGGTTCGTCCTTCTTGGTGGTATGCTGACATTACCCTGGATACCGTGGCTCTTGATACATCACAAAGACTTGCTGTCTTGGTCACAGATGCGCCAGACGTGCACCAACAATCTGTCCTTATTTGAACTCTGGTATGTCACCCATAATGTTGTGTGCATTGCAGTATTTTGAGCAGAACTGTGCTCTTACCTGCTAACTGAACCTTCACACTCTGCTCTTACTGGGGCAATGTGCAATTAATGAAGATTGGCCACCAGGCTGGTCCGATTTAGCCATGAGACCTCCCTCACTAAAATGACAGGTGTTTCAGTTTCATTGTCCAACCCCTGTATAGTGTGCAGTGTATTGGTGATGTTGGAGAGTGTTAGCAGTGTTGACGGACAGATAACAATGTGGTGTTCTAACGATATTTTAAGTTGCAGCTGCTATTATTTAAACGCTAAATACAAGATGTCCACAGTGGTGTAAGATTTGGCATTGACGTGGGCAGATAAACTGACGCATTGTTATTAATAAACTACAGTATTTACCATTTCCTGTTCTAGGTTTTTCTCTGGTTTATGTTTACAATGTTGCGTAAGGTTTCCCTTTGTGTCACTGTAACTGAAGAAAACCAAACCAAACAGGCGTTTTGGGGTTGTGTGGCGTTCTGTTTAACTACAGTAGCAGTGCTCAAGAAGCATTAGTGCACTCCCAGATTATTAGATCCGTTATATGTTTGGAAGGTGTTGTGATGTGGAATTCTGTTAGGTTGTCTCAGCACTGCTCAGGTGTTTCATTGCTCTGGGCTTGTGCTGTGTTTGTTCATGCTCCAGCAGTCTCATACTGAAGCCATGGGGTGTATGTGCTGCTGTCTTGGGGTGTGTGTGTGCATGTGTGTGCGTGTGTGTGCGTGTGTTAGAGCACACTCTGCAGTGAGCGCTCATCCATCATGTTCCTGTGCTTGTGCCGAGGAGCTTGTATGTCTCTGTTCTGCTCCCGCACTGCATTATTAATGCACTTCCTGTTTACGATGAGATTATACAGAAGTCCGATAGGGAACTGAAGCAGGGAACGTGCCTGAATGATTCTTAATGCGCTCAAATAAAAACCAAAGAAAAGCCGGTTGTCTGAAAGACGACATCCTTTCTGCACTATGAAACCATGGTGCAGCACACCCACAGTACCCAGCCATGCCAGCACTGTTAGACCAGCTGTGGGGAGCTGAAGTCCAGCACTCACACCAGCTAAACCAAGACATTACCAGATGAGATGAATCAGGTTTGCTTGAACAGGAAAATCACTAAACTGGATAGGGATCTGGAGCTGGAGTTTCCCACCCCTGTCATAGACCATAAACACGGTCACCTTCAGATAATCAGCAGTTAAGGCTTTCGTTTTTGAGAGAGATCTGTACTTTTTTCTAATGTCTGTTTTGACAAGACCTTAATCAATCAAATGTGTTTGCTTCTGCACTTACTGAAAATGCCATACGAATTAGAATAGTCTTCGTTAATGCTGCTGTTTATTTTACTGGGGGACGACTTAACATTGTTTAGAAAACCGTTAGAGAAAAGTGTTTGGAGCCACAGTGTTTGGGTTTGCTGTATGCAGTCTGTGTTTGTAGGTGACAGTCCTAACCTTTTTTTTAAGCTGCACTTGTTGGACCAAGCTGAAGTTGTACGTGGAAGCTCAGCCTCGTGGGTTTGTATATCATGGACCAAATCCAGCGATCTGTAAATGGCCCCCTGTTAGTTGTGAAAGGGCTCCTGTTTTCCAGGAGGCTGTCCTCCTGCAGGCTCATGCGAAGGTGCATATTAGTGTAATTGCACAGTAATGGCCATCAACACCAATTAATTTCCCTTTAAAGTTGCAGGCGTAACCAGCTCTTAATTAACACTGGCGGTGCGAAGTGCTGAAAGCAGGAGACAGCTGCGGGCTTTCAGTGTTGGCAGTTTACAGTACACGTGTGTCTAGGCGAAGTAAATTGCTGACCTCAGAGCGATTCAATTTAATTCTGATTCCCTTAGTGATGCGCAGTGACATTGGAGGAGTTTGCTTGAAGGAGTTTTGGATGTTGGATGTTTAGATTTGACCTGTATTATGAAATCGATGTTTGATCTGCTGTGCTAAAATATTTAGGTTTTATTCAGTTTTACTGTATTTGTTAGCCAGAAAGAGATGCTATTTCTTAATAATGCTAATACAGTTAGATGCTGTTTAATTTCTATTTTATGAATAATGCATTGGCAGATGTATACATTATAATATTTAATAACAGTATCAATCCACAGTCCCCATATCAATGCACCCCTCTAAGATATTTAGATCTGATATTTATTAGCTGGTTGGTTCAGTCCCGATATTGGATTTTAAAGAATTGGTGTGCTTTGGAGACGCAGAATGTTGAAGTGAGATGACGTTGGGCTACTGTGTTAAAATCTCTGATTTTTTTTAAATTAATTTTCCTGTATTTTATCCCTTTTGTCAAAAAATCGAATTTTTATTATTTTCCTTTTTTTGGCATTATTTGAAAAGGCCAATTATTTCTTCCATTGTTTCAAAATTCTGTGATAAAAGAACCAACAGAGGTGGTCGTAAGAGCCTAACTTCAAAATGTATCTACGTCAGCAGATAGAAAGGGAACGTTATCATTGATTCAGATCAATGCAGTTGAATTGGCACCTTCAGTCTGATGCATCATGCTGCATGTTTACACCTCTGCTTGTGCACGTGTGTTCTTGACTGTAGAGGGGTAAACCAACCGTTTCCTTCCTTTGTCTTGCAGGTCTGAAGGACTGGCTCTTCATCTCACGCTCATGATCTCTCTGTCCCATCTGGCCTGAGGGAACCATCAGCCGTCTAGCACTGTGTAGCAAGCCTTCTGAGCCGAGCCTGACCATCCTCAGCTCTTTCACAGGATACCCTCAGCATACACCCCTGCCTTGCCTCAGTCCTCTTTGGGCCCCCTCAACCCCCTCCCCCCTCCCCGTCAACACTGGCACAGCAGCACTTTAGGACTGCTAGTCATGAGTGAATTCTGGTTGTGCTTCAACTGCTGTATCGCCGAGCAGCCGCAGCCGGTAAGCCACTCTGCACTGATGAATTCCGTTTGTGCGCAGGGTTCACCGGACGTGGGGGCAGCAGCCTCGAACCCAGACACGCATTCAAACCACAGGAAGCAGGAAGTGATCATTGTGTCTTTGTTTTTTGAGCGGCACATGTGAGTGCACGTCTAGCACGGGGGATCTTATTGCAGACAGTGGAGCACAATTTCATTTACCCAGCCATGCTTACGTAACGAGTGTAGCGCAACACAAAATCTACTCTTGATTTATTTACGTTTCAAAAATATCACGAGTTAGTCAAATTAAGACATATAAAAGGAGGAGAGCCAAGTTAGGAAGAAAAGGAGAGTGAGAGAGTAATTCAAGTTAGGAATGTAAAGGAGGTCCAAGTTAGGAAGAGTCAGGTTAGGAAGAGCCAAGTAAAAGAGGAGGAGAGTAAGAGTCAAGGTTGGGAGTAAAGGAGGAGAGACGCAAATGAGGCCAGGTTTGGGAGTAAAAGAGGAGGAGAGTCCAAGTTGAGAGTCAGGTTGGGAGTAAAAGTTAGAGGAGAGTGTCAGGTTGGGAGTAAAAAGGAGGAGAGTCAGGAAGTAAAAGAAGGAGAGTCAGGTTGGGATTAAAAGGAGGAGAGTCAGGTTGGCAAGTTCGGTTGGGAGTTAAAAGGAGGAGAGTCAGGTTGTGCGGACAGTGGAGTCAGGTTTGGGAGTAAAAGAGGAGGTAGATAAGAGTCAAAGGTTGGGAGTAAAAAAAGGAGTGATGAGATTCAGGTTGGGAGTAAAAGGAGGAGAGTCAAATTGGGAGTAAAAGGAGGAGAGTCAAATTGGGAGTAAAAGGAGAAGAGTCAAGTTGGGGGTAAAAGGAGGAGAGTCAAGTTGGGAGTAAAAGGAGGAGAGTTGTGGGAGGGAGAGTCAGTGGGAGTAAAAGGAGAAGAGTCAAGTTGGGGGTAAAAGGAGGAGAGTCAAGTTAGAAAGAAAAGGAGAGTCAAGTTGGGAGTAAAAGGAGGAGAGTCAGGTTGGGAGTAAAAGGAGGAGAGTCAGGCTGGGAGTAAAAGGAGGGGAGTCAGGTTGGGAGTAAAAGGAGGAGAGTCAGGTTGGGAGTAAAAGGAGGAGAGTCAGGTTGGGAGTAAAAGGAGGAGAGTCAGGTTGGGAGTAAAAGGAGGAGAGTCAGGTTGGGAGTAAAAGGAGGAGAGTCAGGTTGGGAGTAAAAGGAAGAGAGTCAGGTTGGGAGTAAAAGGAGGAGAGTCAGGTTGGGAGTAAAAGGAGGAGAGTCAGGTTGGGAGTAAAAGGAGGAGAGTCAGGTTGGGAGTAAAAGGAGGAGAGTCAGGTTGGGAGTAAAAGGAGGAGAGTCAGGTTGGGAGTAAAAGAAGGAGAGTCAGGTTGGGAGTAAAAGGAGGGGAGTCAGGTTGGGAGTAAAAGGAGGAGAGTCAGGTTGGGAGTAAACCAGTAAAAGGAGGAGAGTCAGGGTTGGGAGTAAAAGGGAGGGAGAGTCAGGCTTGGAGTAAAAAGGAGGTTTGGGAGTAGAAAAAGTCAAAAGTAAGGAGAGTCAGGTGGGGGAGTAGGATTGTGAGAGGAGGAGAGTCAGGTTGGGAGTAAAAGGAGGAGAGTCAGGTTGGGAGTAAAAGGAGGGGAGTCAGGTTGGGAGTAAAAGGAGGAGAGTCAGGTTGGGAGTAAAAGGAGGAGAGTCAGGTTGGGAGTAAAAGGAGGAGAGTCAGGTTGGGAGTAAAAGGAGGAGAGTCAGGCTGGGAGTAAAAGGAGGAGAGTCAGGTTGGGAGTAAAAGGAGGAGAGTCAGGTTGGGAGTAAAAGGAGGAGAGTCAGGTTGGGAGTAAAAGGAGGAGAGTCAGGTTGGGAGTAAAAGGAGGAGAGTCAGGTTGGGAGTAAAAGGAGGAGAGTCAGGTTGGGAGTAAAAGGTTGGCGAGTAAGGCTGGGAGGAGGAGAGTCTAGCGCAGGCTGAGGAGTAAAAGGAGGAGAGTCAGGTTGGGAGTAAAAGGAGGAGAGTCAGGTTGGGAGTAAAAGGAGGAGAGTCAGGCTGGGAGTAAAAGGAGGGGAGTCAGGTTGGAAGTACAGTTGGGGACAGTGATTAGTACTGATGGTTGTAAAGGTGCAGCATTATTACTGGTACAGTGAGAAACAGAAAGTGCTCAGACCTTCTAGGACCTGAACGTTAGAGATCTGGGAAAACATCCAAGCATTTATTACAAAAGCACCACACCGCTGTAACTTAGCCTCAGAGAGGGTGCTTTATATAGTCTTGACTAATTCAGTTGATCAGTCAGGACATGTTTGCTGGCCGATATTCCCTCTTGTTGTATGTCATTCCCAGCTATGGCATGCATGTTTGTTCTAGGACTTGATTTTTTTTTTAACTCTCGGGAGTGTTTAGGTGGCAGCCAACTCATTTGCTCTAAGCTACATCTGTGTATGTTTCTGTGTATGTATATGCGTTGTTTCTGTGTGTGTCAGTGTCGTGTTATTCCTGGCCGGGTCTTAGCTCTGTGTGTGAATGCTAACTCCGGTCCAAGTGCTCTGAATCACCACACCTCCCTGGAGATAGATGCCGTCACACGTTAGGGCCTAGTTTGCCTCCACTTGCCTCCATAGCTCCAAGACAGATAAGATTCCTATAAAAAGCCCTGCATACTCTCTCACTCACGGCACTACTAAAAATATCCAAAAAAGGCTTTGCTGGAGAGAGTCCCCTTCATGAGAGCCTTGCATTTTCAGCTCCACTGAACCTTGGGTTTGAGTTTGACTTTGGCTCATGTTTTCTGTTGAGGGATCTGTTTCAGTTGTTAAAAGTCTGAGATGAGCTCATTGGGTTCTGAGCTGGAGTGCTTCATCAGATTGTCTATATATGTGTGTGTGTCTGTGTGTGTGTGTGTCTGTGTGTATGTGTGTGTGTGTGTGTGTGTGTGCACTGTAAGCTCTATCTACATCTTAAAGTTACTGACAAGACATGAAGTGCGTAGGTGGTCAGCATCTCCATGTCGCTCCACCGTCCTCTGATGCTTAGTATTTAGCGGCTGCCGGGAGGAGGTGAGCTTTGCTATTCTAAGCCATTTATGGCTAAAGCATGTGAGGAATCTGGAGTGCTCTCTGGATTCTATAATGAACACTGATGAACCCTAAAAGCTCAGCAGCCCTATACGGTCTTGCCGTATTGCAAAGCGTGCAAAAGACTGTCCATATTCTACTGGGCTGTTTGGTATCAGGCTCTTTGTGGCTGCTGTGGACTGATGCTATTTAGAAGGATCAGTCATGTTACTAACTTGACTTTGACAAAGTGCAGTGTGCCTTTTTGTTTATGTTTGGCGGTTCCACCCACTAACTAAGCCATTCTGTCATAAAGTGCAACAAAGCTGGGACAGCGAGCACTAGCAATGAAATGTAAACTTCTGGGGCCCAAATAAAGCTCCAGTAAGGGTTAGCAGGTGCCTGTGAGGTTACCTATTACCAGGTCTCAGAGGGAGGTTAAAGTCTGGCAGCATTTTGTTCTTTTAAATAACTCAAACTGCAACATTGGTGGCTGTTCTCGAATTATCTGGGCAGATTTACTACAATTTATACATATAATGCAGGAAGTGAGTCTATTTACAAAGTAGTGAATGACCAGCAGCTGGATCACGTACAGATTGTCAACTGCAGGTGTCTTTTGTTTATTTATCCATTTAATATTTATTCATTGTTTAAAGAAAAACTCAGTGTCCTAATAAGCCCACCATGGTGACGACAAGAAGTTATTTCAAAGAGTGTCTGTAAACTTTTCATGCCTACTCTTTTTATTTCAGCTAAAATAATTCCAATCTTCCAAAGTCATTTTATTCATGAATTCATATTTATTTATGAGGGGGGCATCCTACCAACCCTGAGAAATAAAAGCCAGCATGCCCTTTCAGACTTCAGGCATCACCGAGGATTGAACTTGCATTCTTATACAGCCAGCAATTAGATGATAGCGAAACCAACGTTTACTTTTAATAGAGATATATATTTTTAAATGTCACATGAACATCATATAAAAATGTCACATGAAGGTATCAGAACAGTTATGAAGCCCAGTTTATGGATCATGTGGCCAGTGAAAGTGTCAGGTTTAAGTAATTGGGCAGAGTTAATTATTAACAAATCAGTTCTGGTTTAAAGACGGTAGACTGTAGTGCAGGCTATTGGCCGCTTGTGAAACATTCCAGTCTTAAAACAACAACCTGCCCTCTACCTGCCCTGTTGAGGTAATCATAATTGGCAGTGAGAGTTGGGTGTGGAATTTCCTTATTGAATTTTGTCCAGTATTTTTCCAATAGCCCGTTGTCCCAGTTGAGCAACACAGCAGTAATGCGGAGGATGATGTGATGTGCTTGAGGAGTTGAGGATACGCTTTGAAATATTCATGCAGATTTGTGCCTCTCACTCTGGCCGAGTCGTTCCCTGATCTTAAATCGGTGTGTAATTTTGGAATATAGGTTCATTAAATTAGGACACGCTTTCCCTCAGGCCACGAATGAGTGTGCGTGTATGTGTCCCAGTTTAGACCTGTCGTCTGCTCTCTGATGAGCAGTGGCATTGAGGCCTATGTAGATTAAGATGGTGCTGCACACATACATGGGTTGTGAGGGCTGATCTACATCATTATTACCATTATGACCATGCAAACATTTTAGGACACCTGCAGGGATTTAACCAGTATTCTTTACTTGTAGTAATGATAGTGCTTCAAAAGCACAGTCAAATTAAGGTTAATACACCAAAAATAATACATTTAATACTAATAATACATTTATTACTACAAAATAGTTTTAAAAATAGGGAGAAACAACAACCAAGAGTTAATAACTAGATTTTGAACTGACAGCAATGCTGTGTTTTTATGACTGTGTGTGGTTTTCTCGTTACAGTATACGTTTGTAATGCATAAATGTGCTTAAAGTGAATAAGACCGTTGTGGCTTTGCTGCTTTAGCCCGCTCCTAATAATAAACCACTGTTCATGCGGTTGTCTAATAATACATTTCAATTTATGGTTTACTTCGAGATTGCCCCCTTGAGAGCGCTCAGGTCAGTCTGGAAAGTAAAGTGGAAAAAGTAGGACAGGAACAGCAGCGGACTGGTGAAACTGACTTAATTACCCGGCACTCACAGGACTTATGACTGCTTTGATCTTTACTAGGTGTCAGTCAAAACAGCATGTATCTGATGGCTGTTCTGTGTAGGGGAAGGTAGTTTGCGCTGTATTTGGAGCTAAATTTGTGAGCCGCTGCTTTCCCCTCTTGCTACCCATTGAAACCCTGCTTATTAAAGAGCGCATGTAGTCAGAGTGTGCATAGGTCAGCTGAAACGAAGCAACAGTATTACAGCTAAGATTCAGTGCTCCGTATGCATGAAAGCTTTACAATGCGCTGCATCTGTGATCAGTCATAAGTATGCAGCCCGGTGCGCTATAGAACTAGATGGCTGGATGCCTTTCCTGCTCTTGTTGACAAGAAGCATGTAGATGACCAGGCAGTAATATGATCTAGCCACTGTTGTACTGCATGATGTCACCTTTACCACTGCAGTAAAAGCATATTCAAAGGCATTTTCCAGCCATCTTGCTCTTAGGTGCACACAAATTACAGCAATTTAGTAATCGGGATTTGCTTGAAATGGACAGTTTTGATTCCTGATTTGTTTCACTTGCCTGGGTTTGTGTTATTCCGGACAATTTGCTGCTCCAGACTAGGGTATCGTGCTGAACTTCAAAAAAAGTGTTTCTCCCAAATGAATGGAGTTTTACATTAATGCTTTCTGTCAGTTGGGAAGAAAGAACTTGTTCATGTGTTGCATCATGAAGCTTCAGTGTTTCATCTGCGTCTAATCGCAGAGAGAGGGAGAGAGAGGGAGAGGAGGATTTGGGCGTGGCACTGTTTTGCAGTGAGATGGATAAAGAGCAGATACGCAGCGTGTGTGGTGTTGCAGCGATGGTGGGCAGGCCGTGGTTGGCTGGGTGTAACACTGCTCTGCACTCGCTGCTCTCGGACTTGGCTGGTCTGGTGATTTTGATTTTGAGAGAACTGTAGGTGAGTCATCCTCTGGCTCTCTACAAAGACAACAGAGAGAGAGCCAAAGCCAGCAGCATGGGATCCGCAGGTCAGCATTAGTTCAAGCGGATGGTGGATAAAGAGCTGACCTTTCTCTGCCTTTGCAGTGCCAAGGAGCTGATGGCAGCTGTTCAGGTCATGGTGGGGCATGGTGTGGCCATTGCCGTAAAATCCGTAATGAGGCAGCAGGGCTGAGATGTAATGGAATACAAGTATTAGGGAGATGTACTCTGAACAAAGAAAGCTTTATGAATGGCAGTGCTGTTTATGTTTTAGGAGACTGTTGTCTGGGTTTTTTTCTGTTTCTGTTTAATAATAACAAACTATTTTAATATCAATAAATTCTTGTTGAATTGACTAGACGCTAATCTAGCTCTAAAGCTAATCTAATCCAAACTAATCCAACTACTTGTTCTTTACTAACACTCAAGTTTCTGCTGAAGCCTAAGTAGACTGATAAACCAATGTGATAAGCTAGTGTAGTTACTCAGCTCCGAGTTACTGAGCTCTTTTGAGGGATGTTCAGACTGAATCTGAAGTTTAATTTTTGTGTTACACTGGACCTGCACTTGGGGATTGTGTGGTAGCAGTGGATTGAAGTTTGTGAAGCGTCATTTGATTGACCTTACCAAAGCATTAACAGGAAGAAACCTGCAAGGAAGAGTGTGTATTAGTCTTACATAGACAAGAATCAATAATAAATAATAAATGTAGTGATCAGATCTAGGGCTGCAGTGATTAATCGATTTGGTTAACTTCAATCAAGGACCAAATTGGTAGCTAATTTAATAGGTGATTAGCTGATATTGTCATTTCCCCCATTTAATAAAGACCTGTGATTGCAGAATATACTTGCCATAGAGTGTTGAGAGATAGCAGAATACACAGTGCACTGTTAAACCTTAAAATGTGATTTTTAAAAAAATTTACTTTATTAAAGTCAAACTGATTAGTTTTGTCATATATTGCTGCTACTTTGCACATCTTGGTTTTAAGCTTTTTAGACTGAAGCATCACTTTTGTGCATTAAAAATTGTTTAAAATCTACTTTCTGTAGTATGTACCCACTTAAAACTTCTCTGGCTATTTTAAAACAAAATCCCAGCGTACATGGATTTATAGTCTGTGTTCCTCAAGTACAGTCCCCTGTAATATGTGTGATTTCAGAACCATAAAGATACTGAATGTTTATATTCCAGAATTATTTACACTTTTTACATATTTGCTAGACGCTTTTATCCTTAAGTGACTCATTGGTATATCACCTGCCCAAGTGGGGAATCGAACCCTAGTTCCCTGTGTAGAACCAGTTGATTTAAAAAGAGATGTTTTTGAGTATGGAAATCTTTATTATCTTTATTGTTAGCTAGCAAATGCATAAAACAACCAGTGGCCATTTAAATTCTCTGTAAGGAATACGTTTCTGAGAGCTTTGGTGACTGGAGCACGATTTTACCGTTTTACAGTTACCGTCTGAGTGGACAGATTGCCTGAGGCTAAGACTAGGCTAAAAACTCCACAGCCGTGCATATATCACAGCTCAAAGCACGGCATGTACCACACCGGCTTCATTAACAAGCTCCTATTGAGAAACTTCTCACTGTTGCTAAGAACACTTGTGTCTTTTGTTTAATATGGGAATGACTGTTCATGGGAAAACTGCAAGTCACTCAGGAATAACACTGTGTGTGTAAGTGTAATTGATTCTTATGAATATAAACATTCAATACTTTCATGGTTCTAAATTCACAAATAATACAGGAGGATGTACTTACCCGGTTGTGGAATACACACTTTAGATCCGCATACATACCATATACAGTTAGCCTGAGAAGTTTTCTAACATTTCTAAACTTCCAGAAGTAATGCTTCAGTTTGACATGCCTTAATGCAGTTTTCACACACAGCAGCCAAAGACTTGCCCACCCTCTAGGTCTTCAGCTTCGTCATCACAATCTGCACACACGGAATGCTCACATTCGCAGGAGCTGCAGTGTTTAGTCAGACTTAGTTAATAAACCATGACATGCTACAACTTTTTTGCTGCTTGATACAAAATCAGAGTTTCTGGATTCTGGTTTCTGGACTCCGATTTAAGGCTTCTTAGATACACAGAGATGAATAGTCCCTGTGCCCTTCTGCTGTGGTGTTTGGTGCACTGAAACTTAATTTTAGCGTTACGTAATTTTTTTAGCGTTCAAGTTCTTTTATATTACTTTTATATATAAAACTCAGGAATAAAATTGCAGTATCAGGTCTATTTTTTTCCCAGAGTGTCATGCAGACCTACTGCCCGCTGTGCTCATGGTTCTGGGATATGTTCCTGTAGTCCTTTATGTCTTGTCCCAGAGGCAGCTATAAGCACTAGGGAAGTCCTGAGGCATTGTAGCTTTAAAGAATACCCTGTACAAAGCGGAGCAACTGCCGGACGTGTTCTAAGCATATTGTCCATTGCCCCCTCCACCCCCTCCTCCTCCTCCAATGACTTAAGGTCTTTAACAGCTACAATGCAGTTGGGGGTAATCGGTTTCCATGAGGACATAACAGCCATGTGCTGGATTTATGCTGCAAATCTTCCATCGCACTCTTTAGATTGGTGCCAGCATATCACGCCAACGACTCTTGGAACAATTTGCTGCCAAAACAATGAGAAATGTATGAAAATGTTTAAGATGGATTTAGAAAGGCTCTCATGCAGCTAGCACATCAACGCTCTCAGCTGGACAGCCCTGTCATATTTTCACTAGAGATGTCAGCGGGTTCTGCAAATGTCACTGCGTTTATGAACCGCTTCATCGACAGGCCGTGCGCCAGACACAAAGGTTAATAGGCTAAATTTGCCTGCAGTCTTTCGCAAGGACTGGATTGTTGTGAGGTGACATGGTCACAATGGCTGTGCTGCTTTAGGCGGGTTTCCTCTGTTGTTCCCCTTTTGGAGCTATTTGAATTCCTGCCATTGTATAAATGAATCAGCTTCCTCGTAGATGAAGTATACCACATGAGAGACGCCGTATTTCAGCTCGAGTTTTCCACTTGTGTTTTTGTCCCTGCCTCTGCGCAGGTTAAGGAGTTGTTGCATCCTAGTCTTGTGAAGACAAACGTTTTGAAACTACATTTTGCAGAGACTGTGGGCGTGTCCCCTTGTTTCCCACGCTGTCCCACCGTCTATACCCATCGAGATGCGCCATTCGTTTTCAGTCTCGTGCCGCTTCGCTTTGCATGTATCTATGCAAGTGAATCGGCAAATTCTCAAACACCCCACAGACTTTCTGATTTCCCCAAAGCAGCCTCCCCTCAGGGCGCTTTTGGTCCGCCACCAGTTCTTAGGCCTGCACCAGAGTGTGTGCCGTTTGGCGGAACATTCAGTCCCTTCTGTCTTCCTCAAAAAAAAAAAAACACCGCATGGTGGGCTAATGTTTCACTGTACTCTTTTAAGTACCGTGCAGCATGAATGACTCTAACAAGGTCTTCTTGTGGAGAGACTCCTTTCCACCCTTGACCCGCAGTTCACCCCCGGCTGTAGGAGCTTCCGTCCAGGCCAGATTGGCATGCTGTGAGTTGGTGCTTTACAGTTAAAACATCGCTCAGCTGGAGGCCTGTGCATAAAGCCCCGATTGACAGGCTAAAAACAGGATTCAGCAGCCTTTTGCAAATCCGCTTTTATTAAGGCCGAATCGGGGGGGTCTACAGTAAGCTCAACCTTAGCCATGAGGTGTTTTCACATAGGGAAGTAAATGTAATTTTCTGATACCAAATAAAAACTGAATACCTTGTGATGAGTCCTTGTGTGTTTCAGCTCTGAGGTTCTGTGTTTCAGTTTGGCATCGGTGCGCTATATTGTCTGTCTAGTAAACTTTGAGGGCTCTGTGTAGACTATGCGTGGTGTAACATATACCAGTGGCTTACAAGTTTCAGAAATACTCCTAATCTTTATACACCACGTGCAAAATGATATTATTTAATTGGGCAGAAAATCTCATTTATGCGGATTTGTACTTCCCCCAGACATGTTTCAGTCAGTCAGGAGTTTGTGCATATTTAAATACATCTTTATTTTGGCTAACGTTGCTAACAAATAGTACACCCAAATCAAGAGTCCCCCAAATCTTCTCTGTAAAAAAAAATCTCAGTCAAATTTTTTGTTAAGAGTTATGCATAATTAAATAAATGAGGTATGCTTAGGAAAATCATAATGAAAAAACAAAGTTTGCCAGTGTTCTGGAAGTCGTGATGATTTCCTGCTCTGTGCTCAGGAACACTGTACCATAACTTCTGACAATAGCATTTACATATTGTGGCATTAGCCATCCATAGCTCACACTGAACAACAGGTACTTCATAATTTCGCATAGTTCGCATGCCTGGGAGCGCACTCACACTGCGGACATCCTTTGGGTTTCACCTCTGGCATTTTATCAACTATTTAAAACCACTTTATTCGGCAGAAGGCCAGCTTTATTCAGCGCTGCTCTAGAACCCAGTTATCTGTGATGAGCACCTCTCCGTGCCTCCACCATTCGACTCTGTGCTACTCAGTGTTCAGTTCAAGTGAACTTGAATGTTAAATGTGGCGTTTGTATCCGTCCTTTGGCGAGCAGTGGGAAACGCTTGTGGAATTACATGCTCGGAAGCTCGAGCGCCTGGTCTCATCATTCCATGACCAGTGAGGTGTAAGATGCCACCTCCTCGCTTACTGCCCGGTCGTCATAGCAACAGCTGTACGGGTTGTGGGCAGTGAGCGACTGACTTGTTACTGAGTAGCAGAAGGGAAACTGTTCCTGTCGCTTTTGATAGCAGCTTGCGCAGAGAACGCACCTCCAGTGATGGACTTCTAATCTGTTGAGCAAATGAAGCACGAGAGGCAAAGCCAAGGCAGCTCGTCTCCCTAATTATGTTTTGACTATAAAGTGCCGAGGCATTTAAACCTATAGCCGTAAGTACGCCAGACAAGGCTTGATTGTGCAAGCCTCATTTGTCCTCTGCCAGATCTGTATTTACTTAAAAGGTCAGTGCAGGGAAAAGAGCTGCTTACATAAAACACAGACCTCGGGCCTCTGCACTGATTGGTCACATTTGTTTTATTACGGGCCAGGTGTCGGTGAGCTGTCGAATGAGGGATTAAGTCACGCTGTATATCTGTTATCTGAGTGCTAATAAAGAATGCGACATGATGTAATATCTGAAATTTTGTCCAACAGGCGGTGCTAGTGAACAGCTGTATCTCGGAGGCGATGGCCTGTATTCTTTATAGTTCCATATAAAGACCACGAATTCGTCTGCCTTAACAACATTCCAACTGCTCTGTCTGATACACTGTTATTTATGGAAAAGTGAAAGAGAGTGGAGTTTTGAGCGCAAGTGATGAACTGCCTGAGTGAGTGAAATCAAGTGCCAGTATATTAGTACCTCGTTCACATGTAGCTCACACGAAGCGCATTCTAACTCAGGGAGCCAGTAAAATGACAGCGATCAGTGGTGATGAGCCAGCGATTGGCGGTCTAACAGAGATTATTTTCCTAAATTTCTTTGTATGATTATGGTTATGGATTGTTTTTGGTGGTGCCAGTGGTATAAAACAAAACTGTAATATGATTTTAAATGGAACAAGGTATGGGTCAGCATCTGATTGTTTGATTGTTTATTGTTATATGGTTTATTGTTGTGGTTTTATAGATTGTATTAATAGTTTTTGTATTATGTATCATATTAATAATAATTTATGTGTTAGAGAATATTAATAGTGTTTGTGTTATAGATGATATTAAAAGTTTTGGTGTTATAGATGATATTAAAAAAAGTTTTGGTGTTCTAGATGATATTAATAGTTATGGTGTTATTGATTATATTAATAATAGGTGTGTTGTTATAGATGATATAATAATAGTTGTGGTGTCATAGATGATATTAACAATAGCTGTGATGTTATATTAATAGTTTTTGTATTATATATGATATTAATAATAGTTTCTGTGTTAGATAATATTAATAATAGTGTTTGTGTTATAGATTATATTAATAAAAGTTTTGGTATTATGTGATATTAATAGTGTTTGTGTTATAAATGATATTAATAATAGTTTCTGTGTTATAGATGATATTAATAAAAGGTGTGTTGTTATAGATTATATTAATAATAGTTTTGGTTCATGAGTCTTGCACATTTTTTTAAAAGAACAACAGTCACATCCTCTGGTCAGTGAACATGTGTAATCTGTTGGGCTTCTATTTTTAAGACCGTGTTTTGTGTTCTCTCTGCAGAAGCGGCGGAGGCGTATTGACCGGAGTATGATTGGAGAGCCCACAAATTTTGTCCACACGGCCCACGTGGGCTCTGGAGATCTGTTCAGCGGTATGGACTCTGTAAGTATATTTGGTTTCCAAGCCAGAGCATTAACTCTGATTTGGTAGTTTGTACTTAAAATGCATGGATTGTCTACTAAGTAGGGGTGGCCGATATGGCAACTGTAATATATCACGATAATTCAAGGTGTTTTCACGATACACAATATGCAACACAGTGCTGTTTTTCTGACATTAAATAAATCAGAACAAACAGTATAGAACCTGCAGTGTCGCATTTAAAATTTAAAAACTAAATAATACTTATAAACGAATAAAACCTGACAACTACAATGATCTTCAAACAATGTTGATTTTACACTAATGAGTTCAAGACATGTACAAAGTATGTTGTGCATGTAAAAAACTAACCTGTTGGGTTTAGTTCGTATTTAGTAAGGCAATTGTACGAGTGCACTGTAGTATGCTGAGACCATATTTGTTTATTATACAGGTGAACTCAATTCAGAACCAAATGCAGTCGAAAGGTGGATACGGAGGAGAAGCCATGCCCATTAATGTGCAAATGCAACTGGTGGACACAAAAGCAGGATAATGTGGAACTCGGAGAGGTAAGTGATTTTCTAAAAATGCTTCTTGAAGAGTGTGGTAAAGCGATGGTTTGAACAAAAATGAAACTGACCCCATTTAACTTCAGCCAGATAGACCAGGACATGTTTGTTGCCTTTTCCTTTTTTTATTTTTTTGGTTTTGCTGAACCTTGTATCCCACCACTAAGGCCAGTGCTTACTGACTAAACCAACACAGTGTCTGAAATCATGGGGCTAAAAAGCAACAGTAGCTGCCATTTTAAACCTTAATTGTGACTGTATTCCTTCAGTTTTTGAAGATAATAAAAAAGCTACATGAATTCCAATTAAATAACATTGCTAATCTTATATATTTGTGTAACACTCAGGCACTTGTACACAAAGATCCCAGGAAGGGCTTATGCCACTTATGCCCTCTAAACACACCAGGGCCTCCTTGGTTGGTGTGAATTTCCTATTTCCTCCGTTACTTGAAATTGGTTTCTAAATCTTTGGAGGCCATGGAATAGATCAGCTTCATGGGATCAAGCCATAGGATCAGTTTGATCACTTTTAGGTGCTCCTCTCTGGGTTTTACCTCCAGCCTGAAATCCTCAGCATTGTAAATTAGCTTTTCGATGATATGGTCCCTTTCTGAGAAACGTTCTTCATGTTCATGTCCTGCTTTTTTTTCCATTGGGCGACTTAATAGTTTCATAGTTAGTATAAAGTTTGGATCATGTTGAGTATCAATACTCTTCCCTTCTTTTCCAGCAGGCTTCTCGTGGGTCAACATCTTGATTCTGAAGATGCCTGCCTCTGGTGGTCTCCGTCCACCTGCCTTCAGTGACTACTCCCGGCCTTCCCCTGTTCTCACCCAGCAAACACATGGACAGTCATGCACTCCAAGGGAATGATGATGCCCTGCCCGCAGCCGCCGGTCTGCTGGACCGAAGCAGCACTTCAGTGTCATCTCCACCCCCAAAACGGACGCTCAATCGCTCGCTCGCATGCCCCCCCCCCTTGCCGTCCCGCTGTCTAGCAGTGCGTGTAACCTTGCTTTCTTTGTCTGTGGTTTGCCGTGAACAGCTAACTTCTAAGCACTCCTATTCGAAGGTCTGGGACCTACAAGTACAAACAGGTTGTTTGTTTTTTTTGCTTTGTTTAATTTTTTTCCTCACAGACAGACTTTGAGTTCGAAGACTGACGCCAAGCAGCCAGCAATGTTTGTATAAAAAGTGGCTTGCAATGGCCGTGCGGTGCCAAAATGCTTGTTACAATGGAATGATGACTCTCTACTGACAAGAAGTACCTTCTTTTTTTTGACCTAGGCACAAATGAATGCCGTTCTGTAGGAAATGTGATTGTTACTTCGCTGTTTACATCGTTCCAGTCCACATTCCTTGTACCTTTTGTTTTTTTTTCCCCCCCCTCGTGATAATGATGATACAATTAGAAGAACAATGACTGATGTTGAAATGCCTGACCAGCATTTCGCTCGCCATTCTGCTGTAAATGTTTTCCATGAACTTGATATGAAGATGCTCAAGCTATAGTTGTATGCTGTACAGTTTAATGTGTAAAAAAAAAAAGACAATGTAGTCTATGTCCTAATGCTCTATGCTGATGTGGCGACAATATTTATACGGTTGTGAAAGATCCAGTCCATGGGGCCAATTAACTGTCCTTGTCTACATTACCAGTAGACACCAGTCTTCTGTGAAAGACAAAAATACCTCTCAGTGCAAACAGTGGTCTTTTGCGGTTAACGTATTTAGGTAACGTCCTAGCAATTTGAGTGAAACGTCTGGAGGTCGGCATTTATAGACAGAATTATCTGCTGTTGTCGAAGCCTGAAAACGTTCGTTCGGGTTGAGAAGCTTATTTTTCTAGCAAACAATTAAAGATACATTTTGTGAAATTGCACTAATTGTTCTGCATAATAATGCAAAAGAATTCAGAGAAAACCCTGCAGTTAAAGCTAGACTGCTTTTTAAACCTAGGATTCTGTAGGTGAAAGGTGGGAAAGGCTTTCTCTTGTTATGCCACCTGAATATTGTAATCAGTTTCAGATATGAGTGGATTTATAAGTCACCAATAAATCAGGATCAATGTATCTCAGAATTGAACAATGCATTTCAATGCAATGGCCCATGGAAGTCGAGTCATGACTTGAGTTTATGATGAAGAGAAACGAGAGAAACGGATGAGATGAGAGAAAACAGGCCATACAGTATAGGAACTAACAGCTAAATGTTGTGTGTTGGTCCCCGTTGTCCTTTGTCTCTTTCTCAAGTGCTTTCTGTTTGTATATACTGTACGTTTCGTGTGCCACAACCTGGTCCTAATTTATTTTCCTTTTTGCATTGTTTTGTTTTTTTTGTTCATTTTAACTGTCATCTCTTTTAAATTGATTTGACTGTCTCTTCCTCTGTTACTCTGTCTCATTGTTGTCAAAATGAATCATTTTGGCACTATTTATTAGTTCAGAGCTGGACGAAGAGGAACATTTCCTGGCACTCGCGTGGAGATGTGTTGGAAAGATCAGCAGCCAGAGACCTATGACATCAGAAGACTGAATAGATGTGCTAATCATCAAGTTCTTGCAATATTGTGATATTTTGGCCAAAGCGGCATCACTGACATGCAATACATAACAAGGACTCAACTCTCAGCTTTTCTTCACCACAAATGGATTTCATCATCAGGGAATTCAGCAAAACCAACTGTTATTTTAGCTGTCATGACGTATTTTTGTACACTCCTGCTTATGTTATTTCGCATTCTATGTTGGCTTGTAGATGACCAAATGTGTTCTGAAATAAATATTTTTTTCATGTTACATGACTTCATCTGTGCACTAAGAATTAAGAAGGAGAAGAAAACTATTCCTAAGCTTCCTGCGTTTCATATCCCAAAAAAGTGGAATTTGCTGATTGCAGAATTGGCTTTCATATGCATTCGTGTTTATGTTTACTTTGAGTTTAGCTATGACAAAGCCGCATGAGTGAGTCAGGGAAAATTGAGAAATCCGTATGATCGGAAATCCGCGTCCCATATGGTCTCGCGGTTAGGATTCCTGGTTTTCACCCAGGTGGCCCGGGTTCGACTCCCGGTATAGGAAGTTGTTTGCACTAGGTCTGTGGTTGGTGTAGCTCAGCGGATAACACCACTACCCACCAAGTAGCCACCACCACACATGGGAGACTGGGGCTGAGTGACTATGCTGTGCTACACCAATAAGAGTCTGTGGGCAAGACTCCTAACACTACATTGGCCCACCTGTAATATGATTAACCTTGTAAGTCGCTCTGGATAAGAGCGTCAGCTAAATACTGTAAATGTAAAATCAAAACTCATTTTCCTGGCATGGCTGAGATTCGTTCCTAGAGGTCAGGAAGGGTCTCTGAGTTAATTTAAGGTGGGCTGGTGGAGCAAAATTTTTATAGTGATGTAACAGTGTCCAACACTACTCCAGTGTTGACTAGCTGCAGACGTCCATGGCAATAACGTGTTTGGTGTAATAATTCTACTTCTGAAAATGTGTCATCATTATGATGGGATCTTGCAAATCTCATTTTCTATCTTCAGAGTGAGAAATGAGCTGTTATTCACTCTTTCCTCTGAGCTGGACAAGTTTATAGATTTGTGAATATGCTATGGAATGTTTTTTCAGAGGTATCCGGAATATAGTTACAGTTGCTGGGCTATGAAGGACCAAGTGGGGTACAGGGCCACCCTGTGACAGTCCACTGCTGCACTACTAGTTAAGAACACCAACGGAAGATTTTGAGATGTGGGTGAAGAGAGCTGGTTGGTATGGTGCAATGGATAACACCACTTGTCACTAAGCTATCGCCGGGTTTGATTCCTGGGCTTGGTAACTATGTTGTGCTATACCAATAAGAGTCCTTGGGCAAGACTCCTCACACTACATTGGGCTAGCAGTAATGTGATTAACTTTGTAAGTTGCTCTGGATAAGAGTGTCAGAAAAACGTGTAAGTATAACAAGGACCTTCTTTGAATTTGTATTCGAGCCACTACATTGTCCATTTTTGCTTATGGACAGCATTTAGCTTTTAAAGCACCTAAATGGTCCAAGGGGTTAATTTAGGAATCCCAGACCGCCCTGTATTTTGCGCTTATGGCAGAAGATGTTTTTAGAGATAGGTTAGAGTCAGTACTTTTAATGAAAGATGAGATTTGTCTTTTAAAGGATGTGTAATAAAACACTGTGTGAACAGGGACTTGAGGTAGCCAGGTTAAGAGGAAAGGCCAGTCAGTAGCTTGAGTATATCCATCTCTATTTGTCTGTTCAGTAGGAAAGGAGATATGGTGACTAGAAAGGCTGTAACATACAACGTGCACCACTTTGATACTCATCAACACATTTGTTATCCTCTCGTTCAGTGTGGATGGGGGCATAGTCAAATGCCTTTTTAAACACCAGTGTTAAGCACTGAACCGTTTTAGCTGTCCCAAATGAAATAGAAACACAATCCATATATACACCTCTGAAATCTTACCATGTGGAGTAGAATAAAAATAACCCTCAGCATGTTGTTATTATAATATGTAATGCAATGTACAGCTTCTCATTGTTATAAAAAAAAGGCCATACACTCTAATATTTTGTTGTACCACCTTTAGCTTTGATCACGGCACTCGTTCGTTGTGGAATTGTTTGTACAAGATTCATTTATTTCTGTCCAGAGTTGCATGAATTAATTTTTCCCCAGGATCTTGTGTTGATGACGGGAGATTTAAGGTTTATTCTCCTATTGGTGTAGCACAGCATAGCCACCCAGACCAGGAAATCCAACCCCAGTCTCCCATATGGCACAGTAGCTTCCTGCATGGGTAGTGGTGTTATCCGTTGCGCTACACCAACCACGTCATGTGTCACATGTCATCTCATGTTAAAGATGAAATACAATAATGCCATAAACCTGTCAGTCAGGTAACGGGCTGGATGCTGTTTTTGCCTTGACTCAGTGGTGCGGTTATCTGAATTAATGAGATGTTACTTCATGCCTGCCTTAAAAACACTTTTGTTTGACTCAAATATTTTCTTTCAACTTTTTTAGCACTTGTAGATGATGTCAGCCAAAGTTCTGGGATCATCCCCTCCTTGCTGGGAGGGTGCTGAGAGTATTCAAACAGAGCTCAGTCAAAGCTTGTTAAAGGATGTCTTCTGAGGATGCAAGTGAACTGTCTACTATCATGTCTTCATTAATATGATGTTGCATTTCCATTTGAGACCTGAACATCAAGCTGAAGCTTCTTTTTGACCCTGTGTATGTGACGACATTATGAAGTATGGTGCCGTCCTAAAAGCTCCCACAAAATCCACAATACTTTTAAATGACAGTTTCTGCTGCTGCTTTAGTGCTATAATAAAACACAGGCCTTTTCTCACTTCACAGAAGCCATAAGGCCTTCTCTGATAGACCTCTGCATGGTGTCAAAGTCCCCATAGTACCAGACAGGCTTTATCTAGACTGTGTGCTGTGCTGTGCACTCTCCTGTGCGGTATGCGGCTACAGAGGGAGTGGACGGGTGGGAAAACAAATGTCCCCTCTGTGAGGAGATTAGCGGTGTGGTGGACTCAGGTTAGATAATCAACACATGACACACTGACCCAACAAAGCAGCAACAGCTAACTCAACAAACATACCAGCAGCAGGGTCACACCCACGAAAATAACATTAAGGAAGGAATCAGTGGGAGAACAAGGTCAACAGTCAGGGGACAAAGAGAATGTGCATGCCTCGCTGAGGAGCACCGAGAGGTGTTCTATCTCAGACACCTTTAAGGAGTGTCTGCATGGTGCTAGCAGCTCTTTGTGGTGCCCCCGCCTCCGTGTAGGACTCCATCATTTACATTTGGCTAAGCTGCAAGCTGGAGGTCCCTGCTGTTGCTAGGCAACGTGCCGGCCAGCAAATCAAGAGGTTTGCTTGATGACGTCTTCCTGGGCGATGACTGGATCCTGAATGGAAAGAAAGTGCACAGTGTTTCGTGAACAGATTCGCCGTTGTGAACAGATCCACGGTCCACCTTTATTTCTGAATCAAGGCTCTGCACTGTGACGTCACTGTGAAGGAAAGCAATGCCATTGAGCACTGGCAGTGTGGTGATCCGAAAACATTCCCAGCCCCCCTCCTGAGACTCACAGCCTAAGTAGCCCACTGTTATTTCTACCTGTTTTAGCGCAGCCACTCCCGGACTGTTGACATTTCAGGAAGGCCCATGCACAATGCACTTTGAAGCGGAATATGTAAGGGGGTCTGTATGAGTGCCTGCACTTTAACCACACACAGGCCGAAGAATGGGCTGGTTGGAACTGAACTGATTATATGGGGTTGTGACTTTTGAGTGACGTTCTTTACTACATTGCTTCCAGAGGGACGTTCATGCTTGTAACAGTGTTCCCTCCACCAGTGCTCCTGGTCCAATGACCACTTTCATTGTTAGAGAGCTGTTTAACTTTGGAGGATTGGCCATGAGATCTACTGTGACAACGGTTCAATGCTTTATAGCACCACATCACACATGCAGCAACAACTATGAGTCTTCAGCTAGCTAGAAGAGTAGGGTAACCTGATATTACTGAATGGATATCAAGAAATAAGACCACAAAGAGGCCAAAGAAGACGGAAGACGAGAAAAAGAGGGAGTAACCCTTAGACTGGATATTACTCTTTTTACTGGCTGCGTTTTATTGGTTTTTACTACATAGGCCATTCTCACAGTTAATGGGAAAACAATGGAAGTCTGGCAGAAGAGTGTTCATCCCCGCCAATGCAATGTTTTGTAGTGTGTAGTTTTTCCCGCATGCCAAAAGTCATTAACCTCAGTCTTGTTTCTACCTGCATGAAAAGAAATGAATTCCTCTCACACCAAAAGGTTTGGTCAGACTTTGCAACCTCCTGTAGTAACATCCTGTCTTCTTACTCCACCTTGTAATGTCACTATGCTTCTTTCTCTACTGATGTCGTCTTTGCCAGTGTTGTGCTGAATTCTGACTCTCTGGTAGAAACTGTGGTTGGTATAGTGTAGTGGGTTACACCTCTGCCCTCCATGATGTAGACTGCAGACTTCAGTTTCCCACCTCGGGCACCACCTTACACTATACTAATAGCACAAGCTACGCCTTCATATATAAATGTAAAATTGTGAGCCGCTCTGGATCAGAGTATCTGCCAAGGCCATAAATGTAAATCTAAATCTAGTCCACCTTGGCATACACGCGCATCACACGGGTATATGGACTCTACAGATTATGGACGCTTGTGATTTTGGTTATTTACACATAGAGACAACTACAACTGTGTAATCTGTAGTGACTGGATGCATCACACACATGCACACAAAAGGAGCAACAGATTCTGTATGCTTCAGGTCATCATGCAGGTCCACAGCTTCTCATGATGGGGGACTGAAAACAACCGTAGTATGAAAGTGAAATGTGGTCTGCCGCTGTAGATAGGACCCTGAGAACAAAACACAGCCAACTCTTACATAATGCTGTTCTAAACACATTCCACACACCAAGATGCCTGTCAGAAAATCTGTCCTAACCAACCACAAGGCTGATAGCTCTTACCTCGCTCACACAAAACAGTGTGGAAGAGAAACCTAGCGAGCTAACGCTAACCCAGATTAGATCAATGCTAGCACGCTGGACCACCTGTCTGTAGCTGCTGTTCATTCGTTTATCCATACAGCAACACTGCATTTATGAAGTTGGATTTGAATCTTGTTTTCGTTTATTCTAAATCCATTTCATGTTAACACAATGATTACAATCGTCACTGAACCATAATGTAATAATATACATATATATACAGGGGTTGGACAATGAAACTGAAACACCTGGTTTTAGACCACAATCATTTATTAGTATGGTGTAGGGCCTCCTTTTGCGGCCAATACAGCGTCATTTGGGCAGCCGTGGTTTTATGTTTTTTGGATACAATCCGGGTTAGCACCCGAACATCCCTTTCAGACAGCTTCCTCTTGCGTCCACAGTTAATCCTGTTGGATGTGGTTCGTCCTTCTTGGTGGTATGCTGACATTACCCTGGATACCGTGGCTCTTGATACATCACAAAGACTTGCTGTCTTGGTCACAGATGCGCCAGCAAGACGTGCACCAACAGTTTGTCCTCTTTTGAACTCTGGTATGTCACCCATAATGTTGTGTGCATTGCAGTATTTTGAGCAGAACTGTGCTCTTACCTGCTAACTGAACCTTCACACTCTGCTCTTACTGGTGCAATGTGCAATTAATGAAGATTGGCCACCAGGCTGGTCCAATTTAGCCATGAGACCTCCCACACTAAAAGTACAATATATATATATATACAATGCAAAGGGCTAAATGAGACCTGAGGTGTTACCTTAGCTTTACTTACCGGGGTGGGTCCATCCTCTGGAGAAGCGGAGAGGAGAACAAGCTTGTAAGAGAAGACATTAATGTTAATAAGTGTATACTATAGTTACTCAATGTTGATGATGTCACATGGTGAGTGTGAACAGTACCTTAGAGCGTACAAACTGTAATCACTGTTCTATATAAACGTATTTGAATACTCAGAACTCTTGTGCTACCTAAGGCCAGTAATGGTTTATCCTAGGGGAGGAGCCACCCAAATATTAGCAGCATTGCTGGTGGTGCGGGAAAGTCTTTCAGGTCAGTAGATGACTGGATGCAAATAGTGCTGATGATGTATATGACTGCAGTCATAGATCTGTATTCTCTAGTAGGTGGAGACTGTAAGCGTTGGTGTGTAAATGAAGGTGACGGGAGAAGAACAACTCTTGTGGCAGCTTCCAGGTCTCTTGACCATTCGGTTGAGGGACACGCTTTATCCCTCGTTGTATTTCCTTGTGTAAGAGGCTTGAAGTTGTACTTTCTCCACATGGCCTTGTTAGAATCCGTTTCAGACTAATTCCTATCCCACAGCTGTTTAAACTCATCATGGGCTTGTGCATTTTAGCACAACCACCAGTTCTTCTTTATTCGCATCACATTATGGTGAAAATCTGCCCATGTTTATTGTTTACTGCCTTCCTGTTGAGTCTTTAATGTGGTCCACTGTCAATCTGAACATGGTGTTCATGTTCCCATGCAGTCACACCCTATAAACTTTATTGTTTTGATGTTGTCTTTCTTCTTTAACCACTTATGTTCATGTGTGAAACGTCAAGCCTTACAGCAGTGCAGCCTTTAGAGGTTCTTAAAGGAGACGATGCCCCTTCAGGCACTGCTGTCACTGCCATACCTGATTAAGACTGATTATTCAGCACGTCTGGACCTGGCTCTGGAACACACATGCCTTTGTAGATCCTTGAAGGCTATGAGACTATACACCACTGGCACAGGGTGATATAATGGGGGGATATACTGCAGTGGACATTATACCTGTGAAGATATGAAGCTCTGGGTGGTGGATAAGTACAGGCCTGATTTTACCACAAGGCACAACAAACAAATGCGCTACCCGTTCCTGCCGTCTTTTATGTAACATAGCATGTTCTGCCTTTCTTCTAAAAGCAGGTGATCTCTGTACTTTCGCTTCCATGGCTTCAGGGTTGTGGTGCAGGAGAGTTGAACAGCTCCCCCTGGTGGTCACATACATGCTGGCGCATGCTACATGGCTAGCCTAGGTGTTTTGGTTATTCAAAGAAGGCCTGAAATGCAAAGAGGATGATGTCTGCTTTTCAAAAAACTCCCTTTATAGTTGATTTTATTTTAAATACAGGGCATCAAAAAATGTTATACCATATGATTTTCTACAGATAAAAGTCACGTATCCTGTTTTTCACATATACTGTACTTATTTAAACTGTTTGTGTGTCAACCAAGACATTCAGATTGGTTTGATGTGAAGTGTATTGTTCTAGAGGACCTTTGCCCAGTCTGAATTCTGAGTTCATACTGGTGGTGACAGGAACCAGACGTCCCTCTATAAGCTACATCACAGAAAGTTATATACATCAGTCACGGTTTTGTTGCCTGATGTGTGGGACCTTGTTTAACGATAGTCTTGATAAAAGGTTCTGGCTTCAGCGGTTGCTTTTGTTTAAAGGAGCAATATGGAATATAATATAATCAATATGTAAGATATATGGGTTAAAACATTCCAAGCCAACTAAAATTATCAGTAGAATGTGACGAAAGAACCGTTTGATCGTATGTCAAAGACATATATGCATAATGAAGTTAGCATGCTAGTCGGCTAGCCCAGCTCATTGTATCTCGTAATACCACTTTGTACCTGATGAGGCTAAAGCGAGTCACTGTGGTGTCTGGGATCCCTTTTGTCCCCACACAAGCAGAGAATGAAAAAGTACTGCCCACTCTTACTGCCAAGCACAGTCGAAAACATAAGTAGCAAAACAAGTTAGGGTTAGCATTGGTGCTGTTTTCCACAACTACAGCCACTCCTGGAGAGTAAAGGGTGCTTGGCTCGCCACCTTTCTTCTAGACTGGTAAGTAAATGGGGAGGAGTGAAGAAGAGGAACTTCATCATCTTACATATTGCATTCCTGGCCTAGAGGTACATGATTAGAGATGTTAAAAGGCGAATTGGCCTGAAAGGAAGCTGGTTCTAAATAAATCCCAAAATGAAGACGTGTAGCTTCACTGGTAATTTTGCATAGTAAATGAAGTGGCCATATTTGCATTGTGAACTTATGTCATCCCACGTCAGGGAAGAAACCAGAGCTAGGAAGTGTATCTACAGTGAACCATTTCACATCACGCACTGATGGACTTTCATTTTAATTATGTAGTAGTGACATGTTTTAAGCTGTATGTGGTTTCTCTGCCATTCAGAAAAGGAACACTTCATCTTTTTACTGTATGTACAGTAATATAGAACTGTTAGTGGTTCTCAGCAGGGCCTTTAGCCTCTGTGAGGCTGTGAAGTTGGTGTTAGCGCTTTGCTGGCACAGTAGGAGTCAGAGGGATTGCAAGAACATGACGTTACATCCAGTCATTACAAGTCACTGCCCTAATGCCCCACCCAGGATTACAAACACAGCACCATCTTGCCCTAAGTCACCTCTGTGCATAACGGTTCACACCATAAACCATATACAATTTAAAAAAGCAATAAGCACAAATATTTCACTCATTAACCCTGATGTACGGTACAGGATGACTCCGATCCAGTATCTTTCCCCTGGTGTACACCTGGGGATCAAGAGAAGGGTTTAGGTGAGATGTTCACTTGACTACAGCCTTTTTACACAGTGTGTCACCTATGTAGCAGTGAGAGGCTAAAGCCCTGTTGCAATTCCCCTTTCCCCTGCTCTCGCCGTCTTCCACCTACCACTCATTACTCAGATATGTGTCACACCTACATTACACAAGTGGGTAAATGTGCCACTAACAGGAAGTGTGTCAGTGTGTTGCTGCAAGTATGGCCATAATATGGGTAAAGCCTAGTAGAGGGTGGTTTCGATCCAGCGACGTCTGGGTTATGGGCCCAGCATGTTTTCAATGCACCACTTTGCTACACTAGTCCCCCAGGTGGGCCTCGAACCCACAATCCTTGGCTTAGGAGGCCAGTGCCAATATTTTTGCTCTGACAGCGTTTGTACCCCTGGTTAGTTTATGTTTAGCATCTTATATCGTTTATTATGTCCACATTTTCCTAAAGCCTCCTCTTTTATTGTTACATGGTAGTCAACTTTACTTCCCTGAGTTCCCAGACTCAGAAAATGATAGGGCTGAATTCAAACCCCTTCTCTTTACTGACACTCACTGGAGCAATGGGGTAATGACAGGAATGTTCAAAAACTCAGTGGAAGGGCAACAGTCTTCTGTATGGGGCCTGCACAGCTTACAGGGCTCATGTCAGATCAAAGAGATCTGCAACTGTATCTTACAGAGCAACAAAGAACCAACACAACCATAGCAGAGAAGGTTGAGTCTTTACAGAGTCCAGCCTTCAGTCAACCTATTCACGGACATTCCTTGGCCTGTGTGCAGTCTGTGGCCTGAGGTTGTTCTTCTTTACGATCACAGAGGGCATAAAGAGTACTCTGGAATTTTTGGAAAATCTTGATCATGGGATCTTAAGCACGAGAGCATGAGAGCTGAGAGCTGAGACACCTACTTTCTTCTCTTTCTTTTTCCACACAGGAAATAGCTTTCAGAGATCACTCATTATATAGTGTAATTAGAATGCAGACCTTTTATACTGTACTATTGTAACCTATGGAAATAGATGCTGCTATTATTGATTTAAGGATCAGATCTTCAGAGACACTGGATAAACAGTAATAGGTCAAAGCGTAATGACCATTTAAAGAGGAACCAAATAGCAATAATAATTACCAAAAATAAAAAATTACAATAATACTGCGTATCATAATACTACTTATATACAATAATAAAATCAAAGATCAACTTATTGTAATAAAGGGCAACATAAAGCCAAAACGTTTGCATGTTCAAGTGAAAACCACAGAGCAGTCAACAAACCCAACATCACAAATAATATTAAACAATGCAAAACAAAACTACCTAGTAAGATAATTACATTACTCAACTCTTAGACCCAACCAGTCAAAACATTCATTTCCCGCTTTAAGAGCCCTTTACAGAAAAAGGAGAGCTGCGGCCTTATGGCCGACTAATAACTGATTGTTGTGCTCACTAGGGGGATTTGCTCAATGGTTGCCATTAGAGGACACTACTCTTCTAAAGGCCACCCTCAACTCTCAATAGGAAACCTTTTACACTGTGATATCAACCCACCAGGAAACCACCAAATACAACCCCAAATCAGAAAATGCTGGAACAAAGGCAAACCCAAGATATTGCATGTTTTGTCTGGTCAGTTTCTCTCATGTGTTAATATACAGGGGTTGGACAATGAAACTGAAACACCTGTCATTTTAGTGTGGGAGATCTCATGGCTAAATTGGACCAGCCTGGTTGCCAATCTTCATTAATTGCACATTGCACCAGTAAGAGCAGAGTGTGAAGGTTCAGTTAGCAGGTAAGAGCACAGTTCTGCTCAAAATACTGCAATGCACACAACATTATGGGTGACATACCAGAGTTCAAAAGAGGACAAACTGTTGGTGCACGTCTTGCTGGCGCATCTGTGACCAAGACAGCAAGTCTTTGTGATGTATCAAGAGCCACGGTATCCAGGGTAATGTCAGCATACCACCAAGAAGGACGAACCTCCACCAGCATCACGTAGTGACCTGGCCACTATCCTGCAAGAAGAATGGCTTAAAATCTCTCTGACCACTGTCCATTCCCAAGACGAACTGACGCTGTATTGGCCGCAAAAGGAGGCCCTACCCCTAACCAGGTGTTTCAGTTTCATTGTCCAACCCCTGTACATTCACTCCTGCATTCCAAAAAATGCTGGGACGGCAAGGCATTGATCACTCTGTAATGTTGCTGCTCCTTCACACAACTCTTAATCTGAAAATACGTTTTGGTACTGAGGATACCAAGTGATGAAATGTCTCAGGTGTTATTTTGTCCCATTCCTCCTGCACAGCAGTCTTGGGACGTCACTGCCACATGTTTTCCACACATTCTTTATTGGGGGCAGTCAGGACCTTAGGCAGGTTAGTCCAGCACCCGTACCTTCTTCTTCTTCTGTAGCCATGCCTTTGTAACATGTGTAGGATGTGGATTTGCAATACTTCATTGAAAAAAGCAGGCTGTCCTCTGAGGAGACAATTTCTTGAAAGCAGCATGTATTCCTCTAGATCTCAGTGTGTGTTTCTGATTTAATGCTGCATTACAATAGTACAGTCTGGACGGTCCATTTCATCTTTGGTCTGGAGCTCTTGGCGACCACAATACATGTTTCCACTGTGTGATGGCCGATCACAAAGCCTCTGAGCCCAGAGAAGTTGACGCCGCTTCTGAAGTTATTTTATTAACAGCCCTAAACTTCCGGTGTCTCCGTTTTATTTGCAATGTGTTAGAGCTGGTGGAAGAAGTGCGTTACTCTGTAGGAATGTTGTTCTAATGGAAAACCTAAGCATTTATGTGGACTAAAGTTTGACATGTGCCAAAGATTTCAGATTAAGGATGATGGTAAAGAGATCAAGGTATTGGCCTGGCCTCCAGGTTCCTCATTTCTCACGTTAGTTTGTAGAGATGATGAAGAGACGATGTCCTCTTACATATCCAGTCCATCTTATTAGATTCCGAAACCCTTCCCACCTGTAATTCCATTCTATGCTAATGCCACCCTCCAGGCCGGATTGTTTGCCTGCTTCCCAAGCTATTGATCTCCTCTGAATTAAGTCAATACTCATTTGCTTTTCTCCTCACCCAAGCAATGCAGTAGAACACAACCCTCAGTGTAGTTAAGGGCCCAGAACAGAGACGCTAATAACAAACAGGTGTGGTCTCAAACAGTGTGTCTGATTCCTGAAACATTGTTTCATGATAGTTTTAAAATAAGGTTTTGGCCCGACCCATTACTGGCATGACCATGCAGAGCGGGCACATGCACAGGCTCACGAAATTGGCAGAACTGCAGTAGGAGAGAATTAAATGTTGATATGTTGTGTTGTTGGCTTAAAGATAAGTGTATATGTGTTGCATGGGCTATTCTGTGCTGGGTTGTGGGGGTAAATAAGCAGGGTTGTCATGTATAGACCGTGTATGGCTGGTAAAATGCTCTGCCTGCTATCCGTGTCAATAGCACTGGGCAGTGGCGCTTCTTTGCTGCTGTGCTCAATAAAAGAGCTTTCGCTTAGAGCGATGTTTCCCCTGCCATATGCTACACAGACGCCACAATGTTCTCAGGAATCCTCTCTCTGGAGGCTGCTGTGAGCCACAATAGTCCCCAAAGTAAACTTATTTCCCATATTTGTAGTTCAGATATTGTAGCTCTTAGTTTGTTTAAGCACAACTACAAATAGACCAGTTAGTTAAGAAAGAGTCAGTAAGATTCTCCATCCTCTTACACTAAACCCTGCTGAACGACTTTACTTTCTCATTTAGTGAATTATGTTTTTTTTTTCCCTACAAAGGACATTTAGCCATTTTTCACATCAGAAAATCAAACATTTCTGGAAATATTTAAAAAAATGTATGGAAATTGATTGTGTTGTTTCTTTATTATTTAATATTTTTTATAGCAATGCCTTGAAACTGCATTGTAAGTAGTGTATTTGATTGACAATGTAATTTTGTGTGTGTATATATATATATATATATGTGTGTGTGTGTGTGTGTGTATTTACAGTATATATACATATATAATATATAATATAATTTGCTAAATAAAATATACAACAATAAAGTTATATGTATTTATTAATTTTTGGACAGTTGTTCTAATATAACAATAAAACTAGAATTATATTATTATTAGTTATTATATATAAATATTTTATTTCCTGATGCTTCCACACGAGGGCAAGCTCGAGCACTTTTTGAATGGGTGACGTTTCTCTGCCTGGTCATGTGATCCAGACTTCCAAGATGGCGTCAGGGCAGCAGTGGGTGTTAGTAGAGATGGTTCAAGCTTTTTATGAGGTTAGTACTGATTTTAAAGTGATGTTAGTCTCCATACATATGCACGTTTGGCGTTCTCTCTGTAGAGATTCGGCGACTCACTCTGGTTTAAGTGGAACTTGTGAGGAAATGAACAGAGAGGGGAAAATCGCCTCTCCTGCTAAACGGTAGTTGGTAGAGTTGAGGAAGGAAAGTCGGGCTGTCAGGGTAACCTGCCTGCCTGCCTGCCTACCTACCTGTGTTCAATACCAGCGGGCGGTACTGACCGACCTCAACGTCACGCTGCTTTAGGAATATGATAAGGTTTTAGGGTAGCAGACTTCATTTAGTATTACATTAATAAAGTTAGAGAGCCCATTCCGCCCGAGGACTGAGTGTTATTAGCCTGGGAAAGCTTTGGCGTGTAGGTGCTTGTTTTGTTCTGTTTGCTTGTCTGAAGGCAGCCTAGTGTTTGTCATAGACCTAATGTCCATTATCTGCTCAGACTAGCTAAAGTTGAAAGTACCCGTATCAAGGAATGTAGTCTATAAAAACTAATAAAAGTTTCAAAATCTAAAAAACTATTCTCTCTCCAGCTCATAGTATCCATATACAGAAACTGAACTGGAAATTAGCCCTAGTGTTTAACACACTGTCCCAAAACCAGTACATTTACAGTGATCCACCTATTTACTCTCCAGCAGGTTAGCTCTGCCCAGCCATGTTGATGATGTAAGGCATGTTTCGGACAGTCTTAAAGGGGAACTCCACCAGTTTCAAACATTCTCCATGATGAAGTGGATAAGCTGTTAGCAAAATCATACAGAATGGTTCGGTCTGAAATGCTTTGTTCTGGAGAAACTTACGGAGTTCAGAATTGTTCACAGTTGAACTGATGGGAACCAGACATCTGAAGAGGTTAAATGCCTCTAAATGCTTCCTCAAGTAGAGTATTACATGAAATGGTTATAAATACGCTGCCTGATGTCAGAGACGTTGTCTTATGATAATTTAGTGTTGAAGTTTTGGCTTAAAATGAATATTAATCTATTTACTTAATGGGATAAGGTATACTTTTATTATTTTATTATTACTTTACCATCCTCAGCATTCCATATAAAACGTGTATAAAACTTTTATAAAAATATAAAAGAATATGCATGTGGGTTCACTGGTGGGTTTGGATAGTAAATTAAATGGCTATGTTTGTGTTGTAGACATGGTGACCCCTGGTTCCCATCACCACCACTGTAGAGAGGTCAAGAGTCTGAAAAGTTCTCTACACTGAACCATTTCACAAGCCATGTTTCGCAAACCACTCTGAATGGGTCTGTGTAAATCTGGAGTACTAAATTATACAGCAATTATGAAACATTGGTAGAGCACAGTAATAAAAACAGCCTGTGTAATTTTAGCCCAACGTTTACACTAGCAGGCGACAGAGAGATTGTTGATACAGGGGTCTAAGAGCCCCCACTCTGTCTGAACAGATTTTAGTTTCCTATGCGCAACAGTTCTAAACATGGAGGGAAAGCTGATAACCTCTGTTTTAGCTTCGCCCAGTTTATATGATGCATTTTGCACATATATAATCAAAGAAAAATAAGTGTGAAAAAAGTCGCAGATAATGTTGGTGTCTCTCGTGAGTTAGGTCACTCAGTAGCTTGCTGGGGTTAGCCAGCATGCTAACTGGCCAATAAAGCTAGGTGGCCACGAATGCATGCAGTTTGGTTTTCATATCAATTCCATACAAATATGTGCTTTGAAAACTATATGGTTGAACGTAGTGGTAGGAATAAAGGAATACTGAAAAAAAGATCATCCAAAAATGAGCTTGTTTTAATGCTTAAAAATGCACCTCAGAAACATTAATAATATGGGCCTCAAAAATTTATATTGGTCTGTGATGGTAATACATAAATCTTGTGTGAGTGTTTGGCTCTAAAATATCCTTATTGTACTCTCTTAAAAACAGATGGTTCTACAGTGACAGTATATAGACCATAAACACAGTTTGCATGTTGAAATGGTTCTCCAAGGGGTTCTACTATTGTGTCACACTAGAAGACCGGCTTTCGCTTAGATCGAAAACATTAATCCTTTCCTTTCATGCTGTATTAGGGAAGGTTTGTATACATTGTACTGTCGGTTAATATCAGTTTTCCTGCCCCCTGGTAACCGGTGAACAGTCATATAAACTGTTACAAGAAATTAAAAATCCTGTCGGTAATTGTATGTAATATGACCAGGCGCATGAATGAACCAGGTGAAAGAGGTCCCTCTTGATTTCAGGGATAGGTACCTACATAGTGTGATCAAGAACAGCTGTTCTGTTGTATATCGGCGTCGTTCTAAAATAGAAACGATCATTCCTCGTCTGTAATTATCTTGGCAGTGCGTCTTTCATGTTTTGAGTTACTATGTCCGTGTTACAGTGAAAATGATGGTATGATTTGTGGGAGGCTGGGAAGGGGAAATAAGAGTGCAGTGTGGAAGGGGGGAGGTTTCAATATCTTGGGCTTATATGTCTTACGACCCAGGCAGGCCAGTGACACAGTTTGATTCTGTTTGGTCCTGGTAACTCCCATATCTTGGGAAATATTTACTGTTGCGTCATGCACTACAGTTTGCAACCTATGCTTTGCTTAAAATAAACCAACCCTCCATTCATAGAAGAAACATGTTCATACGCCCTATTAAAAACTACATTTGATGAGTTTCCCTTCATATTACCATATGTAAAACTTTAATAAAGATATGATTAGCAACATGGCCTTATTAGTACTCTATGTTTCTGTGTTATGGTGATGATGCACTAAATGTTGTTGATTGTATTATTTGTTCCTGTTGCTAGGCACCAGCCTATCATTTGATTTTGGAAGGAATCCTAATTTTGTGGATAATCAGACTGCTTTTCTCAAAGACGTACAAGCTCCAGGAGAGATCTGATCTTACTGAGAAGGCAAGTAGATCCCAAGTGTTCTATTGGGTCTTGAGTCTAGGCCGGTTTTAATTAATGCCCCTGCCCTCTAGATAGCAGTGTTGTCTGTCTTCAGCCATTATACTCTTCTACTCCAATGTAAACGATGTTAGCATTAGCAAACCCAGCTATTTATTGTTTTTTTTATGCTATGGTATTTTCCCTATAATTAGATTTGAGAAATCACAGTATATTACGTGGATTGAAGTATCGCAATATGTAGCAAGACTTATGTAACCCCTGTGTGATGATATGTATTGAATTACCAGGTTCTTGCCAGTACACAGCAGTACTGTTCATTACTGTTGACCTGAACTGTATCACAGTTCATGTAAATTAGTTGTATCCATCTTTGTCTTATATGGGAGTTGCAGGGTGAATGATTACAGTTTACAGAGTAGAGGAAAAAAAAAAAAAAAAAAAGCAAAATGAATGCTGCATTTGACCTGTTGGTCAAATATCATTCCAGGTTTTGTTTTGTGGAATGTGTGTAAAATGACACCCCTAGATATGTTTAGACTTTTGGTTAAACTACCCATTTCCGAGGTTTTTCAGGTTTTAAATGATGTAACGCTAAACTCTTTGTTTTAGGAAAAAGAGGAGTTGATTGAAGAATGGCAGCCAGAGCCTCTGGTTCCGCCTTTGTCGAAGGACCACCCATCCCTAAATTATGATGTCGTTTCTGGGTAAGATTGCTCCTAGACTGCCTGTTTCTCTTAGTTCTCCAAAGTTAGCAGAACTACTTTAGGACATAATGATTTCTGAATATCACTGCTCTTTGGACAACGTATTTATACCAGCATGACTGATTACAGAAACTCAATCTTCTCCCAGATGGGAAAAAAATTGAAGTGCACAGTGTTTCTGCTTGTTGCTAATGGCAGTCTTTTTTCTTTTACAGCCCTCCAAGCCACAAAATCATTGTAAATGGGAAAGAGTGCATTAACTTTGCCTCATTTAACTTCCTGGGCCTGCTCGACAATGAGCGTGTTAAGGTTTGTACCACTTTGAATGCAGGCATTAGTATAAGTGCTTTTCCATGCTTGTTAAAATTCAGATTGTATCCAGCTCTGATTGCAGAGTGGTACTTAGATCAGACTTTGCTTTACTGGTCAGTATCTTAATGGATATAGCACTAGTGCATTTATCAATTTCATGGTGAAATAGAGGTATTATTGTACACTTAGAAAAGATACAGATTATCTTACTGATTAAAATACAAGAGGAACTGCTAATTACAGTTAAAAACACTAGACATAAAATAGCAGTGGTGTCATGACCGTGTTGTCAGAATTTGCACTTTTACATTGTTTTCATTCATCAGTGTTATCTTACTACAATACCCAGAGTGCCTCACACAACCACTATACATTGGTACAGTGCTCAGTAAATCCTTACAGCTAGCTACTGATCTAAACCTTTTCTTTGTTAAATAATGTAGTTGAAGCACTAGCACAAACGGTTTCAAACAGCCAGCCCCCAATGTTCCAACAACAACATAAACATTTGCTTCCACCTTTAAGATGCATCATCAGATTGTTTAAACCAGTAAACTCTCAGGTCTACACTAGTAGTGCTGTTAGAGGAAAATAAGCATGTTTACTTTCTACTTTCGGCGGTGGTTAAATTGTTCATTTTGGCTGGCCAGCACATGTAGTTTTTTATAGTAGCAAATAAATAGTAGTAATCCACATGATTGTAGCTGTGAAAGTTTTTTCTTTCTTGCAGCAAAAGGCTCTGGCATCCCTTAAGAAGTATGGTGTGGGTACCTGTGGTCCAAGAGGCTTCTATGGAACATTTGGTAGGTGGTAGCCCAACCTCAAGTGTTGAAGTTTTAGGAGAAAATAGATTCCCATTTTTTTGTGTGCCCCAAAATAGAGTTTTATGCCTTTGCAATAATGTTTCTAGATGTTCACCTGGAGTTAGAGGAACGCTTGGCTAAGTTCATGAGAACAGAGGAGGCCATTATCTACTCGTATGGTTTTGCCACCATAGCCAGTGCTATTCCTGCATACTCCAAGAGAGGCGACATTGTCTTTGTGTGAGTGTCTGTGGATCGCAGAGGATTTTGTCCTAATGCTCCACATTTTTCTATACTCACATTTTGTGATTAAAAACTACACACTATGATCAAGCTTTTTGTGAGTGGTCTTTATGGACTTTTTGACGGTCTCTTCAGGGATGAAGCAGCATGTTTCTCCATCCAGAAGGGCCTGCAGGCTTCCCGCAGCTTCATCAAGTACTTCAAACACAATGACATGGAAGACCTGGAGCGCTTGCTGAAAGAGCAGGAGCTTGAAGACCAGAAGGTAAGAATGAGGAGTCGGAGTTAAATTGTAATAATAATAATAATAATAGTTTACACTTCTATAGCGCCTTTCACAAACCCAAGGACGCTTTACAAACACAAAAATAAACCAACAAATAAACAAACAAACAAAAAATTATCATGAAGAACGAAAATGTTTAAAGAAAAGATTTTTTAATTTTGAAGACAGAAAGAGAGGGTGAAGTGTGTATAGATGAAGGTAGGGAGTCACAGAGTGTGGGGGCAGCAACACTAAATGACCTGCCACCCATAGAGGAAAGCCTGAACCTTGGAACAGCCAGGAGACCTTAGCTTACGTGATGGAACGTAAGGATGAAGGAGGGCTGACTGAAATTGTAGTGCACTTATAGGAGTCTATTTGGGATTGTCAAATAGAGAGTCATAGAAAGTCCAGCACAATCTGGTGATTTCCTTGCTCTAAATTGGTGTATGCCCTGTCTGGCACATTTTAGTGGTATTGCGTTTAACACAGGCTCTTTAGCTCATCAGGGTTTTTAAACAATATGCAAAAATTAAGACCAGTGGAACCTCAGTCCTAAGATCGAGAACTGCTTTAACTCATTAATTTTATTCTATTCTTGTGCAAAAGTGACCCCAGGTCATAGGAACAAACATTCTTCGTTGAAGTGATAAAATATTTCTTGTGTACAGAATTTTTATGTGGTGTGTTTATATAGCATAAGCATAAGTCATATGGTTAATTGTTGTGTGTGTGTGTGTGTGTGTTTGTGTGGCTTTCACCAGAATCCGCGCAAGGCTAGAGTCACAAGAAGATTTATCGTTGTAGAGGGGCTTTACATAAACACTTCAGATATCTGCCCTCTCCCAGAGCTGGTAAGAAAATCTGCATTGTGCTGGTTTTGGTAGAAACCAGAGAGATGGATAATCAGAAAGATGAAAAGAATAAGTCAGATCTGATCCTTTAACACATCTATCCTTAAATATCTACACTCCCACTGGGCGATGTGTTGTGGATAACTGTGTGATGGTAGAATGTCTGAGTAGTTTGATCATGACGGCATGATATGTGACGCTCAAAAGAAATAAATTTACAATGATTGTGTGGCTGACTTTCACAGGTGAAGCTAAAGTACAAGTATAAAGTGCGTATCTTTTTGGAGGAGAGCATGTCTTTTGGTGTGCTGGGAGAACATGGGCGAGGAGTCACAGAGCATTTCGGAGTCAACGTGAGTAGGAAGTTTCTCGGCAGTACTGAAGGAATACTCTACATAAAAAGCCGGCGCTTTACATCATGTTAATTGTTAAATTGCTAATTGTTAAAATTAAGATTGTGAATTGTGATGTAATTGTGTTTATTTTTTGTTTGTGATGTAGATCGATGACATTGACCTTATAAGTGCTAACATGGAGAATGCTGTGGCCTCCATAGGTGGATTCTGCTGTGGACGATCGTTTGTTATCGATCACCAGGTAAATGATGAGTTTGAGCTCTTTAAGTGGCAAATTCCTGTATGTTTTGATCCAAATTAAGGATTTTTTATTTATAATTCCATGAAAAACGTGGTCTAGTGACAGTAGTGTTGTGTGTGTGTGTGTGTGTGTGTATGTATATATATATATATATATAAGTGTGTATCTTTTAATATATAAAATATTGGTTTATACTGTATTATTTTTAGTAGCCTGCCTTTGCCTACCCGCATTAGAGTGGGTCAGCAATTCCTTTTTTTTTCCATGTCACTGTGATCTGTAGCTATTTAATTTGTATATTCACTTGTATCCTTTGTAGCCCTAGTGCTAACATTTAAAATGAATAGGAGCTGAGGCACTGAGAGGCTAAACTCCAGAAAAACAGAGGTTGTGCATCATTAAGTACGAGTTACAAAACAAAATGTGTTCTTGCATTTTTGTGCATAAAGTTCAATATCAATTGATTTGTCATTTAATTCTTAAAATATATGAGTTGGCTTATTGTAGCCGTGCGTCCTCTGAATCGGATCACAAACTTGATCTCAAACATTTGAAGAATGATCGCTGAGTCATGGTTTAAATGGTCAAAAGAAGTGGGCATAATTCTATACATATGCTCTTCGAAATATACCCTGACATATACTGAGATAAATGCACACATGCATATGTTATCTGTGGTATGGAGTCCAGATACTTGGCAGGACAGAACCACTCGATCAGAGCAACAGTTAGACTCACCTATTTCAACAACTTTTCCTGGCATTGAATTTGAATAGCTGGAGTGGGTTATGGAAGATACTGGAATACTCTTCATCTATATGTTGAGTGGTAACAGCTTGCAACGATGTATTGGTGTACTGCACTGATGTATTGCACATCTGTGTTTTTTAGCGTCTGTCTGGACAAGGCTACTGTTTTTCAGCCTCTCTTCCACCCATGCTGGCTTCTGCTGCTATTGAGGCCCTCAACATCATGGAGGAGGACCCAGGTATGCACACACAGAGTGAAGTGTTGCAGTCATAATCTTTGTTTCTTACTTGTACTTTATCTTTCCTTATTTAAGAACACCCCAGACCGCTGTTCAGTGTGAATGTAAAAAAAAAAGTGGAGAATAGATTAATCAGACCCTTTTTTTTTTCTTTTTTTTTGGAAAACCATCAAATGATTGGGTGGATTCCTCTACTTAGTTGAACTGGCAAGACTTCAAACAGTAAAGGAAAGAGAGTGAGAGAGGCTGAAACCCTCCTGATCCATACCATATGCTGAAGGTTTTTACATTTAACCTTTGAGGAACAACAGAGTTCTCCTGACACACACCAGACCTAACTGCGAAATGAAAGCTGAAATAATAAAAAATCGCAGCTCATTTGCATTGCAGCTGTGCAGTGTCTAATTTGTTGATTTTTTTCGCATAATATTGGCTTTTGCATGTATCCTTAATGTCTAAAGGGGTAATACAAGTAAAAAATTGCACTAGCTAATTGGAACACCAAGCCACTGATCCTGTGACCAAAGTTTAGAATTTCTGGTCTTAAATATATTACACTATATGCACAAACTGGAACAAACAAAAATATCTGCTAGGGTTTGATCAGTCTGCTCTGCAGATTTGTGATTAGAGACACGGAAACTCATTGGACTAGAACAGTGCCTGTGTGGAACGCTGCAGTTGTGTGGAGTTACTCCCAGTAAAGAAGACTGCATTTGAATATGTATATGAAGCCAGAGATCTTTGTTAGGCTGACAGGTGTGGAAGCCAATGTGGTGGGATGCCTCAGGGTTCCAAGTCTTGTGTGTTTAGAGAGGGGTTATTTGAGTTCCTATAGCTTTCGTGTCAGATTGATATCTAGCTATTCTCCACTAACCTCCATGATCAAGGCTTTTCTGTCCACATAACTGCATTTCACTGGTTTCTGAATTTTTCATCATTGTCCTGGCCCCAACAAGCATGCCATTGTCAGAGTATTTGGATGATACTTTATTATTCTGATGATTGATGTGGACATTAAATGAAGCTCTTGATTATTTTTTTGCATGATGGTATGCACCTCACAGCTGTGATCTGATTGGATAATCACATGACTGCACCTAGTAAAGCCATTGCACTATAGAAGTGTATATATGGCAATATAATATTTGTTTATGCCTTTCCTAGTATGTTAGTTATATTTAGCCATGAATGGAGTTAATACACAGTGAAATATTTTTCTTAGTTTCAGTAAGTATTTGAGTAGAGTTATCTGATCCTTGTGAAGGGGAAAACTGGCAAAGCCTGGCAGGGGCTTTCTAGCACATTTCTCTCAGCAGTATGTGCCCGAGGGTCCACAGCTGCTGTCACATCTCTGCAGTGTGTTCTTGTTGTGTGCCAGGCTCATGCTGGCCAAGCTAAACTCATTACTGCTTTGCTGGCTTTGCCTTGGCTCTCTTTAGCACTCACTCACACAACTTTTTGACCTTAAACCGTCTCCTTTTCTTTTTTTTGGTACAGAAATTTTCGCCATCCTAAGGGAAAAGTGCAAACACGTCCACAAAGCTTTGCAAGAGTAAGTAGTATTCACACTTTTCTGATGTAATGCAAGCTGAGCCAAAAGCTGAGTCTTAAATCAAAACAGTCCTATATTGTTAAACATACCAAAAATGTGATTGTGTGAAGCCTATAGTAACACAAGGTCTGTTATTACTGGATTAAGTTACAGAGTGACTCATGGTCTGCAAACAAACCTAGTTGACGAACTTATTATATTTGTGTGATGGCCATGCGGGAAAGAAATGATTGATGTGCTGGTGATTGGGAGGGGCTGTACACTTCAGTCTCTTCATATGGGTGTTTTTTCTAGTTGGTATCTACTATTAAAGTAAAGGCCTGCCATAAATATGGCCTACTCAACTGATTGCAGTTAATTGAGCCATGGCCATGTGTTCCACTGTTGTTAGCTTTCACAATTGTATGTTGATGTCGCGGCAAACAAACAAACAAACAGTGATTTGTGTTTTCATCCGTTGGGTTTGGGCAAGATAAATAAACTAAAGCAGAAACACATTTGTTGACCTCTGGCATGTGTCTAATGAGAACTATGAAAGTTGTAACAGGTGCTGTGTAACACCATTAGAGGGCAGCAGTGAGTAATGTTTATCTTAGCTTAAGCTTTTTCTGTCACATTTGAGAGCTACTAAGAATCGACAGCCAGAAAAGCAAGCTGTTAATCTGCAGATTTGAACACTTGAACACAGATTTGAAAAAACACAGTTAAGTTGTTAAGCGCAGTTTTTTGTTTGGCTCATGATCACCAGATAGGATTTCATGATCGTGATAGGCCTAGATTGTACAGATATCCAAACACAGGTGGCTTCTGGTACTAGTGTATAACTGTTTTGCCCGTGACTGTTCATATTAATAACAGTGTGTTAATTATGTGTTCTAGCATTCCAGGGTTGAAAGTAGTCGGGGAGGCGTTTGCCCCAGCGCTCCATCTCCAACTGGAACACAGCACAAGCTCCAGAGAGAGTGATGTCAGGACACTACGATCCATCATTGACTATGTAAGACAGTAGTCCAAATAAAAGGGGACAGACATATAGACTGAACTGTGCAAAAATCAGAGACCTCTATTGATGATCCACTTGAATAAGAAAGGTGAAAACCAAACCAATAAGTCTTAAAACTGTTCTGAGTTCTGATGAAGTTGATCAATGATTTAGATCTGAGAGAAGCAGAACTCCAAACAACCATTCAAGACCTGGTAGTCTTCCCCCATCAGATAAGCAGCACTTGGGGCTTTTATCTATCAGAGAGGAGAAAATCAAGCTCCATGCTTGTTTCAGATCTGAAAGCATCCACGGGTGTTTCTGTCCACCCTTCCACTGTCAGAAGACCACTCCCACTGTGGGGCTGAAAGCATGTGTTCATACACAGGTAGAACCATAACGCAGAGTGTAGTGTGAAGCGTTCACATGTCTGTGTGAGGTGCGTGCATGCGAAGGGGAGTCAGATTAGAGTGGGGAGTTGGAACCTTCCTGTACCTTCAGTAAAAGCAGTGGTTTGAAGTGTTTGAACATTTGGAGCACTGGCCTTAAGGCCTACTATTTGAAGTGAGACATGAATGAATGTTTAAATGAATCTCAAGGGAGATCAGTTCAGCTAATTTTCCTCTACAGGTACACATTTAGGAGCTCTATCATTCTATTTTACAAATAATTCTTCAGAGATGGTAAGAAAACGTCCATGTGGTCACAGCCCTACTATCGGCTATGGAAAGCTAGATGGTATCAGTATATCAGAAAACTTGCCAACATTTCTTACGAGTTTGGAGGGAAGAGCAAACTGTTGCTTATTTCCCTAACTGAAGACTAAAGAGGAGATGTGTACGATCTCAATTAATGTGTAGAAGATAAACCAAACATACGGTTGCCATTGACGCATCTGTGCTACTATGGAGTAGAGAGCCAATGCGGGACCACCTGAATACTGGAATTCAGACATTTACATCAATGAATGTGTTCAAGATTATTTGCATCAGGAGAAGCAGAACAGGCTACTTCTAAGACTGAACTTTGGAGAAAATATCTCATGCAGATTTCTTGGAAAACTGAAAGTCAGTCCTGGAAAGTGTAATAAAGCTGGACACACTGCTTAAATGAAAGGACGGTCTCTGACTTTGCACAAAGGGAAACACTTATGTAAGCCAGGCTGAGTAAGGCTTTAGGTGGGCTGTGGTCATTTATTTATGATGTGTGGTGCCACTATTTGTTTGCAGTGTTTGGACAGACAAATAGCTCTGACTCAGGCTCGCTACCTAGACAAAGAGGAGCGCTTCCTTCCGCCACCCAGGTAAGCGTTAAAATGACCGTTACGTCTGATGTTAACACATTGAAGTTCAGACGATATCTGACTGTGATGGATACATCACTGTAAAAAGTTTTCAGGTTTATGATTCAGGTCTGTTGGCTTATAACGTGTTCATGTTTTTGACCTGTGCCGGTTTTTACCTCTTTACTTTATCTTTCTTTATGTTTCCAGCATCAGAGTCGTAGTAACTGTGGAGCAGACCGAGGAGGAAATTGAGAAAGCAGCATCTTGTATTCGAGAGGCTGCTCTTGCTGTACTTCCGTGATAACAAATACCTCCAGCCTGGTGACAGATCCTGATGATTTCAACCACTCCAAGTCTGTCAGTCAGCTCCAGACAGTTCACCCGTTCTGAGGCTTCAAAAGCATTTTATACTGTCTAACAGGATGAAAACACTGAACAGCTGTGAAGATGGCAGGCATAGCCCTTGGCACTGGGGACCTTACCATTTCTTATGTTGTCAAATATGAATCCGTACATGACTGCACCTGTTTGTGTTTCACTGTATAGATTATCTCTGAAACGCTGATCTTTGTGAGTCTCGATTTCACATTGAAATGAATGTAAAGTGTTTCATGTTGTAGTAGGTTGACTTCAGCAAACCTATTTATGTTCCATTGGATGCCTTGAATGATAACGGTTGCAAGTTTTTACTAAAGTACAATAAATACTAAGAACAAATGTAAATCCTAAGCAGCAACGATATATATATATATATATATATGGTTACTTTTATAGATACTGTTTGTGTTCTGTTTCTCTTTAAATATTAACCAGATTCACTTCCCCAAAAGCCATTTCGGGTTTTTTTCACAGGAATCCTTTTTTAAATAAACGTCCATATTGTAAAGGCCCATATTTTTAAGCCGTAAGAAATTATTAAATTATTTTGCGTGATTGATTCTGTTTGTTTTTTTATTTTTGCTTGTTTGTTTGTTTTTTTTGATATGTTGCATGAATCTGTCTGTCATGATGGCATGACTGCACTTATCAATGAGGATGTACTTCACTGTTTGTTTTTGTACTGAGTTGTTCTATCATTCCGGACAGCTTTATTTTATTCTTATTTTTTTATGTGGACGGTTTATTTCACCAAGGCATGACTTGAACTACGACCATTCGCTCGTCTGCAGCTAGTAAGAATAGAAGAAATTTGAGCTTTAATGCAAAGTTTTGGAGCGGTCATACACACGTATCTCCAAAGACCATGCCTGATGCAGACGCACTGTGTATGATCTGCCTCAAACTGCTGCTACCTGCTTACTGTGTTTGGGGGTTCCTTTAACCAACTTTAATAAACTGGGGCATAATAAAAAGGGGCATGATGTCCAGTTGTCATTTCTGTGTGCACCACAATGAGAGTGAAAAGAGTCATTTAAAACAAAACAGCAATACTGAGTAATACTGAGTAATGTTCTTTGTCTGGCAGGTGAAAGGGTGAGTAGGATACTTGCCTCACAGTTGGAGCATGATGTTAAGTCCATCTATATTATCCAGTTAATCCAATGTAGTGGTTTAAGAGATCATCAGTTGGAAGCTGCACCAGTATCAAATTAGACATGAACAAGTAGTATTGGGCCGTCCCTAATTATTATAATTGGTATGATTAAATCAGAAATTCAGAACCACCTGGTGGGGACTATTTGCCCTACAATCCCCTTTATGTACCCAAGGTGCCAAATACATGGGGTCTAGGACACCCCCCCTAACCTATTAGGAGGGTCCTTGGAAAACTAACCTATGATTTTATGCTATGATATTTTTTTTAGCTGCTTCACCCAAAACAGCGAGCTTTTGTCTTTGGTAGCTAATTAACACTGGTAGAAAAAAAATAACAGCATAGACCAGCACATGCTGTATTTGATGTTGGTGTGTGCAACAAGCTGGTCACTACCAAAACCAGGATTTCATCACAATCCAAAAAAAGGGAAAGTTTTCAAATTGATTTTCACATATCCATTTCTGCATAGTGATGCAAACTTGGCATATATAAAACTCGTGCATATATATATATATATATATATGTGTGTGTGTGTGTGTTTGTGTGTGTATTTATATGTAGAGAGAGAGAGAGATAGTATATATCAGCAGCGGCAACCTATGTATATATATTCACTTTGCATCACTATGGAGAAATGGCCCACGTGTGTTTGTACAGAAGTCTGATTTACTTGACTTACAATTCCTGTAAAGCTACCATTTTCAGCATGACCATGTTGGCGTGACCAGCTCAGCCAGCATCGGACCAGAATACACCACCTTAGGCCAGCATGAAATGCAAGCTGGTCTGTGCTGGGCTTATCGTTGATGCTTCATTCAGTATTTCCCCTTTGTAAACAAATCTGTGCCGGGTCGCGGCCGCTAGGTGGCGCTTTCCTCCAGCCTGTGAAATTTCCCACTTTCTCCTGCTTTCCCTCCCTCGGGAAGAGATCCATCCCACGTCATGAGCTTCTCGAGCTGCTCTGGGTTCACTTTTCCAGCAGGACTCTTTGGGAGCACCGAGGAGCGGAGAGGGTCTGCGATCGCGTTGGGGTCGTGCGTAATGAAACGCGCCGTTGTTCTGGAAAGCAGCCGCCGAGCACAGCTTCCTCATCCACTGCTCACCTGAGAGTGCAGCTAAACCCAGGACTGTTTTTTCTCTCAGAGACTGATTTGAGGGACTCTCAGAGAAGCCCAGAAGTACCTGTGTGAGTCTCGGATGCTCTCTGTCCATAGCTTTTACCACCTCCCACCACCACCAGCAGCAGGATGCATATAGAAAGGATTACGCGTGGAGTTTTAATGAATTCCTTCAGAACGGTCATGCTGGCGTTGTGCGTCTTCTCAGGCTCAGGTAAGTGCTCGTGCTTCCAGACTTACTCATAGTACTGATGGAGCGCTGATGGAGAACCGGGGAGGAGGGGGGACAACTCTATCCACAAAACTTTTCCAAAGTGATGAAGGTGGATGGAGAGCCAGAGCGCACTGATACTCTTGTTTGTGAGTTTGAGGTGTAATGCATATTGTGTTGATGGCTGACTGCTGCTCTTGGGGATTAGTCTGAGCTTGAAGAGCAGGAGATAATCAGGCTCAGATTTGAAAGTGATCTCGCGCCTTTGTTGGACTAATTCACTTACCTCCCCATGGAGAGGCTTCCTGTTTGGGGAGCTTGGGCACTGCCATTTGGTAAAGGAGAGTGGGTGGGGGTGCGCGGTAAGAGAGAGAAGCCATGGAGCTTCTCCTCTCCAGACCCTTTTGATCACCCTGTCCTGTAGAGTTGCACCTGAAAGCTTTTTATCACGGGGCAGTGAAATGACTCACCTGGTTAACAAAGTCTACAGTCTGGCACTAAGCCTCAAAAACTAATCCCACCCCCCACCGACCTCCCACCAGTGTTTCCACGGGGTCAAGTGGCGTTAGGGCTCTCTAAAGCTGTTGCTGCGGTTGGCGGTTTTATCAGCAGATAGATGTGTGAACGGCTCAGTCTTGAATGGGCCACTGCCAGATCAGGGCTTTGAGTTAAAGGGCCACGGGGGGTGACTTTGTGGCCGACCACAGGAGGTTTAACTCTTTTGGTGCTCACTCTTCACCCCCATCAGAAAGGTGTAGGGATATTCAAGCAGGCCCATTCACATGCTAATAGGTCCTCTTGCTAATAACAGGCCTTGAACCCACAGGCCATTGTCTTAGAGCCAAACAAAGGGGGGCTTTTATTAAAGGGGAGAGGTGGGGGGCTTTTTTTTTTTTTTTTGGAAATGTTAATTACATTTTACATTAAGCCCTCCCATCTTCTAATGGGACATCTTTTCTCATAGGCTTGTTCTTGGTCTGCATAGGTGACCAAAGTGAAAAGGGAGAGTCAAGTCAGAGTGCTTTACAGTGGTAGTGAATGGAACCAGAGGTCCAAAGACTTTAAAGCTCCATCTTAACATGAAATGGTTTAATATAAACCGGCATCAAAGGAACAGAAGGAAGTGTGGGATTGCAGTGCTGTGGGGAAGAAAGATAAGGGTTACCAGGAACGATAATTGATGATCAACTGATGGGCAATATTTATTGAGCTACACCCACAGAAGTAATGTCTCTGGGTATGAATTCGGGCGGCCATGTTTGCTAATGCAACATGTGTGCATCCCGGCATGGAGCTGTAGAGGTTCCTAATAGCCTCCCGAGATAATCTGTCTAATGCAGCTTGGCAGTGTCCACGGTGCCTCCACACCCAGATCTGTTGGTTGTCTTCACCAAGACAAGAGTGGGACTCGTCACTGAAGATGACCTGCTGCAGTACTGAGTCACTCCATGGCAGTCTGGCACCACACCACTGTGGTCTTTGTTGATGTTGATGTGGTGTTAAGGGCAGTTCTCTGCCAATAGTGCTGGCACTAACAGGATGAGTCATCACTGCATGTTGAATGTCTGTAACCGTGGCTGTTGGGTCAACTACTTGTGTAACCGTTCTTTTGATGATGAGTGAATGTTGCCTGATGTCTCACACATGACTTTAGAATAGTTTTGTGATTTAAGGTTTTAGCCTTAGATGTATTTTTAACCCATTCACGGCAGAGGGGTGTCCAAGAATGATTGAAAAGATATAATTTATGTCATGGCAAAAAAAAACAAAAACGTAGAAGCTGTGTAGGTTCTTGGGTGGTTTGGATAATACATTAAGCAGCGATATTTGTGTGGTAGATATTGTGACCCCCTGGTTCCCCTCACCACCACAGTAAAGGAATCTCAGTGTTCGCCAGTGAACCGTACTGAAAAGGTCATGTTTACAGCTCAGATGCTGAATTGTTTGGGAGTGCCAAAAATTGGTGGAATTCCTTCTTAAAGGCTTGAAATTTGAAATTTAGGCTCGCTGTTGTCAAGCAGTGCTTGTACCCATGAACGTGGTTTTGTGAGAGCATGACCATGACATTCCAATTTCCCAATGCGCACAAGGCTAATCCAGCAGGGCGAATTTTAACAATAACAGCTAGTCAGAGTGATTGATGTTGGGTTTCCCACTGTGGAGTTCACTCGAGCCATGCTTCCGAGTGGCTCCTCCTCGCTAACGCAATGATCAAATTAGTTTAGGAGCTTAATCACAGATCTGCTGGGGCCTGGAAAGAGCACATCTGGGAGATATTTACAGTACATATGAAAATCCCCACCCCCCACTGGTGTTCTGGCTGGCCCAAGGCAGAGCCAACAAAGACGGCCACTAGGGCCTGATTTATGAAGGAGTAAGTTGTCACACGGCTCTCTGAATGATGGAACAAAGTAGAAAAAGTGCAGGTTGGGTGTTTTTTACGGCCTCTGCCTGCAACCCCACCCCCTCTAGCCCCAAGTCTCGCTGCAGCTGAGCTGTGAACTGAAGCAAACGGAGAAATAACTGGACATGGCTGAAAAGTTACCCAGAGTTCACTCTGTTAATCCGGTGTTAACCAGGGCAGGGGGGAAATCTTCAAAGTGCCGGATGCCCCAGGTCACTGCGGAGGCTTTGCAGTAGAAAGCCATGGAAAGGGCAGTCGATCCTTTAAGGGCTTTTGGATGTAATCATTTAGCCATGGGAATTGCCTTATCTATAGAATGTCTGTCTGCCTTTATGATATGAAAGAATATGCATAGCTGAGGTGTACAGGGTTCACATTAAGGGATTATATATCAAAGATTAGTCCTGAGCTGCTCGCCAGAGTATCTGGGTCAGTGAAAATGAGCAGAGCAAGATGGGCATTAAATTTGCCTTTGTTCTCTGTTTAAAGGTAATTACAAACTGATGACAAACTAGACGGCTGCAGTGAACATGATGTGAGCTGGCTTGTACACAGGATGGTTTTCTCTGTGCTTGTGGGCGTGTGTGTATTTCTGTGTGTGTGTGTGTTTGTGGGGTGGGGGTGTAAAACTGAGATCACTGTTTGTACCCCATTGTGAAGCCCTTAGGGAATTATTCGGGGCATTGTGAAGTCACATCTCTCTAACTGAACTTCACCCCAGGCTGCCTGTGTGGATTGCAATAATTACAGATGATCTTTAGCTGCCTGATATGCCATAGACCAGGGGTCCACAGCTCTGGTCCTGGAGGGCCAGTTTGATAGTTCCTCCACTCAAACACCCCCACTGAACTCAGCGGTTAACAGATGAACTGAATCAAGAGTGCTGGAGCAGGTAAGTTGTCCTGGCGCTCCATGACTGGAGTGGTGCACCCCTGCTGCAGACTGAAGTTAGAAGTTACTCCTGAGAAGCCTTGTTGAGTGACCTACAGATTTGAAATGAAAACAGTTTTAGATGGACTGTAATGAATTTGCTGTGGTCAGAAAAAAACACCACAAAATCTCCATTCTTGTTGTTGTTTTCAGGTTTTGGTGTAATGGTGAAAAGGCCTGTTGCACATTTCATGATGAATGAACCAAAAGAGGTGGCCCAAAATGACTGGTTATTATTGGTTCTATTGACCTGCCTTGTAGTATATGTTTTCCTCTCCTGTATTTTGGAGGTATGCCAGGTTTTGTTCTGACGGCAGCCATATACCACAATGCAGGTTGTAAAGTATCCTTTGATAACAATCTGCACGTCGAGGTGAATTGTGAATAAGGGGAAGGTAGATAGAGATCAGTTCTGTGTGTGTAGTGGTGATGGAAGATAAACTAGTAAAGTATGTGGTTAAGAAACGTGCGCTTGACGCCTCCTGACCGCACAGTACTGACACCTTTGGTTAGGTTCCAGAGAATCTGTTTATCTGTTAGGTAAAATCTGTTAATCTGTTGTGCAAAAATGTTTGGGTGTCTGTGGTCAGCTGACAGGTTTTGATGACAGCTAGTCACCAAAGTGTAACATTTTGCACATTTTAATGCACAACTGGTGTTTATTTTCTGACCTCCTGTGGGAAACAAAACATATACTTTATAGCCTGACACATTTAATATCTCATGTTTTCTGATTTATTTAGCTTGCCAAATTTAGTTAGAAATCAAATAAATGGAAACGGTGGGTACCAATGGCAGGAGTATCAGCATATTTAAGTGTCTTCCCTGTAGAAGATCCCATCACTCTTTTTAGGAATGAGTAAGATTTAAGAACATCAGCCAAACATGTAATTTGACTTAGTTTAATGCTACATGCGCTGCTTAATACGGTGTGACCATGCATGGAGGTTCTGCGGTCCACTCTCTAAATACAGTCTTACCCATCATTGAATAGTAAGAGTCAAGCATTGATCAGATGAATCGCCACCACCTCCTCCTAGCGTGTGTTTGTGAGCATGATGGCCTGGCTGGGTTCTTACAGTAGCGTGCATTGATCAGTGCAGGCTGTGCTGCTAATAAAACTCCTGACTCTGTCCCTGGAAAGAGATGTCAGGATGATGAAAAGCATCCCTTGATTTCCAAGCAGTAGGCCTTCAGAAGACTGCAGTTAAGAGGGCTGTGGTCAGCGGTTGTGTATGAAATGGAAATATGTTTTTTTAACGTTATTAAGCTCTGGGACCGAACCAAAGAATCTCTAATCAAAACAAGGCAACGTTTGCTGTGTGCGTTTTCCCCCCACGAGACAGCTCCCCACCACCGCCCACCCCCAACACACACACTCCCTCATGGGCGTCTGCATGCCAAGGTTGGCACTGGATGGCTAAACTGTCCTCCTCAAAGTGAGGGTGTCTCTGAAGCATACCTGAGGTTGGTGAAGAAACGTTGTGTGCCGTACTCTGGTCCCTGGTGGAAATGAGATCTCAGCGGCACGTCATTAGATAATCCGCCACATGTGGGGAGCGCTGAAAGAGGCCTTAATGAAGAGAGGATGCGGGGGAACGAGTGGCGGGGTTGATGCGGAAACGAGATGAGGCTTTGTTGCCGAGGAGAAACACTTGGATTGTGACAGACTTTAATGAGCCTCACTGATTGAGAATGTAAACACTGAAGTTTACCATTCACTCCCCGGTGTATACGCTCCGTATACAGAAGCCAAGCTGCAAAAACAGCCTCCTCTGTTTTTTCTAATTTGTGATGTCACTAAACTTGAATTTTCATAATGCAGTTTAGCTCCGCCCACTCGTTCTGAAGTTATAAAGAGTGTTTTAGCCTGAACTCTTATTATTATCTAACTTTAGTTATGTGAATGACCTCAAACTGAACTTTGAGGCAGGCCAGCCGGAGCCAACCAAACACCCGCATGATGCATATGTTCCAACACAACCACACCTCACTGGTAGTTTGGCATGCTACATTCAGCCATCAGAAATCAGGCCTGAAAAGGGTGCTATGCTGGTGTTCTGGCTAAAACAACAGCCCTGGAGCTAAATCTGTTGAAAGCAGTACATCTCAGTCACAATATTGGTGAGGGAAATCACGGTCAGATTGTGTCACAGCGGTCCAGCCCGACATGGGAGTACAGGGCAATCGTTTAGAATGGAGGGCATTTACATATCTGGTAGGAATTCAGCCTCTTCTAGGTTTTACTTTTCTTTTTTTGGGCTAAAAAGTGATCAGATTCTTACGTTTCACGAAAATTGGGCTCTCAAACTTCTTAAAACACAGCAGTTGGCACGCACTTCATCTAGCAAGTTCCTCCACCCTTTGAGTGGTCCTACCTAACATTCTTATCTCGTTAGTGCAGCGTAGTTACCCAACATTTTGTTTTATATTGTTTGTGTTAATTCATCCTCGACTGTTACAGTAGCTGCTGTACTAGTTAAGGTGGAAAATGGAACAGGGAGCTGGTGCGTAAGAAGCTGACCTCAGTCTTGCAGTTTTGATGCTGGCAGTGGATTGGATGAGGACTAATAATCCTACCTGGAGCTGCTGATAAATATGTCCCACTTCCAGCTGCCTCTTCAACATGAAAGCACTCCTTACCCCTTATTTGGTTTGTCATTCTGGGCTGCTATAGCAAAATTGTGGTTCTACAAGGCAGTCTCTGTTGGAATATGCCTCGCTCCATTTCTGCTAAATCAGTAAGAGTAAATCAGTACAGTAAGCACATGACTATTATAATAATGTAAAATAAAGTTGAGGTGTAAAGACAGAAAACAAGAAGCCCTGTTAATAGAATTGACCGGTCCTGCTAGAATTTTTGTGGGTTGTGACGAATAACCCAACATGTCATAGAGACAACCTGCACTATAGATTTATTAGTACTTTCCTGGAACTTTGGAGCAAACCTCGGCGCTCCACCAAGGCCCCGTCCTCCCTTCTCACTCTGCAGTTTTCTCAAACCATATACATTTGCGTCCTTCACTGGTGTTTATGACGCCTCACGTTTTATGTCAGGCGTATATTTAACAGAGTGACTGACAGCTGGGATGGAGTGTGCCAGACATGTTCTAGCGCAGCGTTTGAGCTGTTTTTTCCTTTTGCTGTTCCCCCCCTCCTCTTTGGGTTCGTTGTTGGATGGCTTAAGCCTGTGGAATTTCTGCTGACTCCAGCTCTTGAAGATTTCCTCTGACAGTTTAAGGACCCCAATTCATCCAGACTCCATGTTAAGGCCATAAAGTGACATTTTTCCAAGGGCCACCCAACGCTAGCCCACAAGTAAACTCACTAAAGCCTTCAGAACTGAGCAGAGCCTGGGATCAACCTAAATCAATAGTGAGCGTATTTTATCATTCCCTCTTTTTTTCTGCCTATTAAACTTCAGACTTTACCTTATAGCTCCACCATAAACTCTTTTGGCCAGCCCAGAAGGCTTTCATGGCTTTAGGAATCAGGCAGGTCATAATAATGTGACTTGTCTGTGTAGAACCTGACTTGAAAATAGAACCCATGCCATCCTAGAGGAAGTACTGATGTGGCACTGCAGAGCATACCAGGTTGCAGTGGGAGCCACGGGGCTATCATGCTTTAAGCAGTGAATGTTTGATGAATGTGATGACAGCACATCAGTCCCGTTATAACAGCCCTCTGACAGGCGCAAGGTGATGATTTTCCAGCACGAGCCAGTTTTTTTTCCCCTACCAGTGCACAAACACTGAAGAGTGTGCGGAAGACTAATGATAAGCTTTCATTTATACTGAGATACTGCAAACAATGTGTCATATGGAGGGTCCCGGCTGCTTTAGATTGATTGATTGGTTTCCTGGAAGACCCCTAGTTTAGTGGTCGCCAGGAAAGCCTGTAGAGCTGACACGGCGCTTTTTTATTTTTTTTTGACACAAAGTCTCATCAGCAGTGGAGCCTGTTCAGCACAGTATTAATGCGGTTGGAAAACTGGATCCCGTCTCCATCCCTGGTGCCATAGCCTACTAATGCGAAGGTAATTCTAATGTGTTTTTCTTTCTATTTCTTCTTTATCTAGAATTTTGTAGCACGTTTACAAAGATGCCTGTTCCTGGAGAGCTCCCTTCAACGTTCCTGAAGAGGTGGCCTTGAGTATTGTAATGCATATTCCTTATGGGAAGGGAAACTCGCAGCTCTTCGAGTTTGCACAGGGTTGTTTTTCTGGCTAAGTGCTAGATCACAGTAATGCATCTCGCTCAGATTGGATCGGCTCGCGGTTGAAAATGGAAAGTCTGCTCGAATCCAGCGTAATTTATAATGATTATTGTTCCAATACATCAGCAAGAAAGCTCTCTCACATTTGTTTTCGAACTCGAGCATCACTTTTTGGCCCCATTTTCTCAGTTAATGATGGCGAAATATTTTGGCGAGATGGCTGGCTGGCTGAGAACCTAATCGCTTCAGACTATAACCACCCTGACATTATTATTATTACTATTATCATTTTTTTTTTCTTCTTCATGAACCAACATATTTGCACTGTGACTTTTGCTAGAAACAGCCTGGGCCTGTAAAACGTGGGCCTATATGTTGATGCATGTTTATCCCTATAATGTTTCAGGGCTAATTACAAAGATGCTTGGATTGCTTAGAGTGCACCAGCAAGCATCCTGCTGGGCAAAAGACCCAGAACCGGTCATGCGTATCCATAAATACCACGAGAGGTGTTCCGCTGAGGAAACCACCAATTATTTAGCTGGGATATTTTCAGACTCTCCTAAAAAAAAATGTTGGTCTTTTAATCCAAAGCCCTGTAAGATGCTAATCAAAAGGACTGTGGGTGTAACGCCATGGTAATCTTTCCGAGGCAAGGCGAAGGAAATAGAGCGGTGTGCTGTAAGGGTGCCGTATGGGTGTAGTTTGCGAATGAGGATAAAAGGAGGAATCCTGAATGGACTTCAAAAAGACGTCTGACAAGGAACAAATGTCCACTTGACCCAGATTGTTAAAGACATGAAAGGCAAAATGCAGGCACTTGATTGATGGCTTTGATGCGAAGATATGCTTTATGAGATCTTTCTGGCAGCGCTAGCTGGTTAATAATTGTAGCAATATGAAAAGGGGCGTTAGCGCTCTCTCTCTCCCGCTCGCTCGTATGATTTGTGATTTCTCAGGGCGTCCGGTATGTGTTCCTGAAAACACTTATCTTCATAATGAAGTGGCTTTCCGAGACGGTGAGGAGTGGTCAGTTTGCATGCAGTTGCGTTCTTCGTTGCACTTCAGCCATGAAGCAGATGTACACCGAGGGTGGAGAAGATAAACTGTGCCATAATGAGAGATCTCAGCATTGGGTTTATATGCTCTGCGTTTGACAGCATCTTTTAAATTTTTTTTTTTTAAATGATAAATTAGCATTTCATGGCTAGCTCTTGAGGCAGGGGAGTTCTCGAAACCTCCCCTTACTCTGTGGTTCTCCAGTATCAGCAACACCTCTAGCGTGGCCTGCTTGGAGACTGTTGGGGAACTGTATGGCTTTAGAACTTGGCTCAGGACAACCCTGTGGTTTTTGGTTGTTGATTGTACTTTGTAGTGTCCTGATCCAGTGTTCTAGCCACAAGCTAACATGTTGCTTATGATGCTACATGATACACTGTGGTACAATTCGATACATTGTGGTGTTGAGACAATACTGAACATTTCAGTTTTAGCTACAGAATTTGAGACCACAGTCTGTACCAAAGCCAGGCAAAACTGGGGGCCTTATTTTTAAGCTGGACATCTCCAAATACTGATCTGAAGTGAGGCTCATGGTAACGCATGCAGTGCTAGCCACATGAGAGATGAACAGTGTTAGTATCTTAAAGAATACTGGTAACATCCTGATGTTGACAATTGAATATATAGAGGCCTATATTGGATGTTTTACGGTAGCTGTCGTTAGCACGTATTGTTAGCATCACAAACCGCACCGCTGTTGGGATCTCCTCGCTCGTGGTGCATGACGCAAGACTGTGAGGGTCATATGAAAGTTTATGCAGGAAAGTGCATTTGATATGAATAGTATCGATACAGCTGGAAATGACTGTTGTCACTGTTTTTACTATGTATTGATATTTTGACTTTAGATACAGTTGCTATAGCTATAGATAATTCACTTACACCCTCAAAATGCTTACTACCTTGTGCTGCTTGTAATCATCTTGATTCATCTTCTTTCGGAAGATTTTGGAAAGCAAACCCAGGCTGCAAAATTTTCCTTCTCAAGTTGAATGTAGTTACACATTTCCACCAGAGAGGTCTCCACATCCCATAACCCATCTGTGGTCTAAGCTTCAAAGGGTCTTCAGGTGTTTTGGGTCTTTCAAACCTCAGGCATGCTCAGGTGGCCCAGTCGGGGGTTCCCCAACGTGTATCCCTGCCCTCCTTAGTCCACAGATCAGCCAAAAACAGGCTTGAGGCTCGTTTGGCAGTCTGAATCATTCCAAAATAACCTAATCGAATCAGTGTGAAATTTGATGTTCTGTGGTGTATAGAATAGTTTCCTAAAGAGTTGTAATTGGATGAAATGGTCCTGAGGCCTGAGCCGTACACCTAGTGTTCATTAATGTAGGATGTGTAGAGGATCATGTACTGTGGCTTTTGGAGAGGTGGAGTGGATTATGGATGTCAGCCAGAGACGGATGAAGCACAAAGAGGCTTTCATGTGCGCCCATCACGTATCTGTCTACACCAGGCCGAGGCCTTGACAGTCCAGGTGTTCACTAGAGAGAGAGAGAGAGAGGGAGAGAAGGTGAAGGAGAGGTGGGGAGAGAGAGAACCTGGCATTCCTTCAGATGGCACTGGGGCTTCGTGCTCAGGCCCAGGAGGCATGTTGCAGAGGAGGGCCCAGATCAGAACGGCAAAGGAAAAGATAACTGAGAGGAGCAGGTTTTTGGATCCCTTACGCTCAGCAAGGAATGCGCTCAAAATGGCCTCCAATTACGTCCAGCGCTGACAGAAGAGGCTGAAATATTTTTTGTTTAACTTTCGTGGCAGTGGTGTTAGGCATCGGGGCGGATATGGTTTGTTTCTGCTGAACTGCGAATGAACTCTCCTAAATACTGTGGTACCGTCTCAACACGTCCCAAGATGTTGTTTGATGGTTCGCTGTGAAGTGATTCTTTATTCGCTTATGAAGAGGGCTGAAGGAATAATGCAGTGTTTGGGAATACTTCTGCGTGTGTAATCTTGGGATTTGAAATATGTTCATCCGTAAGAGCTCGAGTGAAGAGGCTTCTCAACCGGGAGAAATTCTGGTGGTCCGGTAAACACGGAGATGCTTTAAACGCTGCAGACCACATATCGTATGAAGCTGCATGTGATCATACGGCATGCTCCTTTGATTAACACACTTGATTAAAAGCTGATGCTTGTTCTTACTCTTGATTACACATTCCTTCAAGGTGTCACATCTTCTGTTTATACACATGGCCATGGTTTTTGTGCACTTTTTGCTCTTTTGTATGTTTACAGTATCACAATTTTAACTTTTAATAACATGGGTTTATTCCACACATGATCAGTTTTTGCAAAAGCTTCTCAAATATGTGCTTGATCATTTCAGTTCACCTTCAGTTTCAGTTCACTCGTTTCATCATGCTTGTCATGTGACGAACTTTTAACATGATCACATGTACGGTATCACATGATCACATGTTTTTCACCCTTTTTCATGCAGTCTTATATTTTCGCACTGCAGTGCTATGGGGAAACAAGATGAAGGTTAGGAACCATAAATGGGCTGATATGATCAATTGTTATTGAGCTACACATACAGAAGTAGTGTCTCTCATTATGGCGTCAGACCACCATGTTCGCTATTGCAACACGTCGCACCTCTCTGCATGGAGCTGTAGAGGTACCTAATGGTGTCCTGTGATAATCCATCCCATGCTTGAATATTCTCACACAGTTCCTGCAGATTGGTAGGGGTGGAGATGGAGTGACACCAGGCCTCCTGGACATGTGATGACAAGACAGATTCACTGGTCACCTCCACCCAGACAAAAGTGGGATTCATCACTGAAGTCACTCCATGACAGTCTGGCACGACACCATTGTCGACACCTACGTGGTGTTAAGGTGAATCGATGTAACGGTCTGTGTAGGTGCGTAGGATTGTGTCGCACAGCCGTCTGCCAATGGTGCTGCCACTAACAAGATGACTTGTGGAGGACATCACTGCTCACTGAATGTCTACAATGTGGCTGTCGGGTCAGTTAGGTACAGAGATAAGACCCGTCCTTGCGTAGGTCACATTCACGTCACATGTAAAGCTTATCATTTGCTTCTCTGATGATATCAAACCTATCCACCATGTTTTGTTCTTGCTGGTTGGTTCCTTCTGGGTGCAGCTATTTGTGCAACTACTTTTTTGATGATGGGTATATATGTAAAAATAACCTGTGATGTCTTCAAAAGTGGTTTGAAATTCTTAGGGATCTGTCTGTAAGGGGGCAAGGACATGTACACTGTCACTGGAAAGTTAGGAGACAAGGTGGAGAAAGGTTAAGTAGAAAGGCAGTTAGATATGCAGGTGTGTATAATTGTAAGTAAACAATTATTGTGTATTATGTAACATTTGATTAAATTATTGTTACAGAATTCGAGAACCATGGATGAGACCTGAAAAAAAAGCACCCTTTTTTAATAGTCTGTAAAAAAAAATAAAAAAATTATATATATAATTACACTGTGTAAGTTATTGCTGTATATTGTGTAATATGACTCGACGGAAACCTTAAACAGATGCTTGTGTTGGAGATTTTAGGCCCCACGCTTCACTTTGTGGTGCTGTTTTTCTGTTCCTCTACATTTGTGCTCTTTTAAAACTTTTATAGTCAGTTAAAGATTTTCAGACAGATTTTATGTGGGATCTTCTGATTTCCGCACTCAGTCATGAAATTCATTAAAATGCTAGCCTTTATGTTTGATCACTGTTATTCCTCTTTATTATCCTCTCCTGCTTGATATGATTGGCCATGTCCATGTTTTCCACATGTGCTGTGGAGATGTTGCGAGGTGCCATTTGGTCTTCTAATGAGCCATTAGGCAGCGTTCTGCAGTCTGCTGTTAATTTAGCTCGTAAACAAGCACAGGACACTGTCTTATGTTGGATGCGCATACTTCCCCGAGTGTGTAAGTGCATGCAGCATGAGCAGCTTTGTTTTCTACGTGCTTGTGTGTGTGTGTGTGTGTGTGTGTGTGTGTGTGTGTGCGCTGTTCCTCCTCCTGGTGCCTTAGGCTCTGTTTTTGGCTTCCTCTCGAAGTTAATTAGAACAAATGGCTCTGGATCCAAACACATGTAGGTTTGCCTCTCGTCCTTTTGATGTCGACCGTTTCAGCAGAAGAGAGTGACAACTTCCGTTTTATGGAGAAGTGCTTGTAATTGCATCATACAGTTTAAACCCACCACCATGTTTTTGAAGTCCTAGTCATATTCCACTGCGCTTACCTCACATTCCTGCTGTTTGCTCACAGGGTGGTTAAAAGTGTTTTAGCCGGAAGTGACATGCGAGCAGCGAGGGTCTTAACGAGCTCTTGCTCAAACTCTTGCGTCTTAGCTAATCATAGTTTAAGTTTTGCGAGGCCGGAGGAGGAATGTAGGGGGATAAATGGCACGGCTAGCAGATCAGCGCAAACCACGGGAATTGCTTTTGATGTTTAGTGCTTTCTCTAATGTGCTAAACTAGCTGTTTGTTTGATGGGGGTGCAGTTTAAGTCAAGCAAAGAATGATGGGCCCACAGTGCTGCTTTGCTCAAACGCAGGTCGTGTGTGGAACTTCTAAGGATGCCATTTCTTTTTCTTCATCGCAAGGTTTTTGCTAGTTTGCAGTTCTCACAAACGTTAGTTCAGCGTTTCCCTGCTTTAGTAGACGCTCTGCCCTGTAACTTCGCATTCTTTCCCCCGTTTTTATTGTTTTACCTTGTGCCTCATGGCACGGACTTCAAGGCAAAGCTCCCCTATTTACGAGATGGACACTGTTGTTTTAACCCAGCCATTGGGATGAAATTACCGTCAGTAAGCCACCTTGACGATGAGGGTTATCCCTGTTTCTGGTCGCAGATAGCATCTGGGGTTTTGCGTTTGATGAAAAGACCATTAGCATGCAGACAGCAGATAACATCTCCCAGCAGATGAAACGGCTCAGTGTTGCAGCCCAAGCCCGGGTCTGAACGACATACAGGTACTATAAAGGCAGTAATGGAGATGCTGATCATTGAACGCAGCCATCAACATGTCCAGATCATGTTCAAATGTTTGTGGAGGTGTGAGACACGCATGGTGAAAGTGCTGCTGATGAAATCACTTTGATGCTGGCGTGATCTTGATGCTGCAGTGTTTGGATGGGTGTATAATGATGCACTGTTACACTCAGCAGCACAACACAAAACCCCATAGCAACACCCTTACAACCATCTGGGATAATAAAAGGAACCACTCAGCGATAACTTAGCTACCACTTGGAATACTGTAGCTAGGATTACCATAGCAACTACATATTGATACCCTAGCAATCACTTACTGTTACAATTGCCTAGCAACACATTTACCATAGCCCATAGTCAAATGGAAGCTTTCAAAACCTCTTTGCAGACCTACATGCACGATAACAAGCGGATCTCCTCAGATGGAGCTAACACTGCAGCAGAAGCAGAAGCTAATGCTGAAGATAATGCTGGAGCGGAAGTGGAATCAGAAGCTAATGCTGGAGCGGAAGCAAAAGCTAATGCTGAAGCTAATGCTGGAGCTGAAGCAGAAGCTAATGCTGAAACGGAAGCAGAAGCTAATGCTAAAGCTAATGCTGGAGCTGAAGCGGAAGCAGAAGCTAATGCTAAAGCTAATGCTGAAACTGAAGTGGAAGCAGAAGCTAATACTGGAGCTGAAGCAGAAGCTAATGCAGGAGTTAATGCTGGAGCTGAAGCGGAAGCAGAAGCTAATGTTGGAGCTGAAGCTAATGTTGGAGCTGAACTGTTGTTTGGGTCCATTAAGCTGAATGACCATTAAGTCTGAATGAAAGGGCACAGAAGGTGTACGTTCACACAGAATGTTTTATAACAGGACTGTTTAGTTCTGGTATATTTATGAACCTCACCGTCAGCAGGCAGCTAAGAAAACCTAACTTGTGCTTCTAACGCCGTGTGCTTTTAGGGAGACTCTTCTGCCTCTCTGTAACGGAAGCTGGTGTGCGGCTGTTTCTGGTGGAAGTGTACAGTAGATTAATCATATCTGACCAGGTTTAACAGCTCTGTCTCCTGCAGTGGAGCTCAGTATTGCATTACTGAACTCTGAACTGTATTTAAGACATATGGACTGGGGTAACGAGTTTGCCAAGATCGGTTACAGACCCAGAGGAGCTACATGTGAATTTTAAGAAATATGAAGGACTTTGATTTAAACAAAGAGAGCGGAAACCGGGGGAGTATCTAGTGAGTAAAGAACCTCCTCAGTGGCATCTGCTCTTAATTACTCCGCAATCATCGGTGGCTTATGTTTTGAGCGTGCTTGCTTTAGATTGTGTTTTCTCTTGGTTGCTTTTTCATTCTCCTTCTTTCTTTTGCACACTCCTTTTCTGTTCTTTCCATGCATCTTTTTTGTTTTCTCTCTGTTCTTTTCCTTTTTCTTGTTTCTCTCCTATTTGCTTTCTCTTCTTTTCTTTTTTTATTTTGGTTATTTCTTTATCTATTTTCTTTTGAAGTATAACACAAGACCATCTTTCTTTCTCTCTCGCTCTCTCTCTCTCGCGCTCTCTCTCTCTACTCGCTCTCTCTCTCTCTCGCGCTCTCTCTCTCTCTTGCGCGCGCGCGCTCTCTCTCTCGCTCGCTCTCTCTCTCTCTCTCTCTCTCTCTCTCTCTCTCTCTCTCTCTCTCTCTCTCTCTCTCTGTCTCTCTCTCTGTCTCTGCTATTCACATTCACATGATGTTTAGAGCCCCCCATGTTTTTCACTTTGGGCACAATAGTCTCACAACACACATATACAAACTCGCATCTTTCCGTTGTCTCCTGCCAGATTCCCAAGTGGAAATTCCAGTTCAGGGTCACAGATTACTGGTCAGCAGTCAGAAAAGGCTCTTGCTGTTTTTCCTAGACTAGTCCTATAAGCTGCCTTTTCCACCTCAGCTCTATCAGATTTCACGTGAACCCTCACAACATGCATGTTCTGTAGGCAGCTCCAACCTCGGACAATTAATAGAACCCAGATGACGAAGTCTGCGCAGGCCACCATGTTTTAAGCAGTCCCTTAAAGGGGATCTCTGTTTTATTCCTGATCTTTTCCTTATGCGCTGTTTTTATGCATTTCATGTTGACACAGTTGATTTGCATGTTTGTGCTGCTATTTATGAAGCGGTAATTCCAAACAGCCAATAGACGCTTATTTCTAACGGAAACCGTGCTTCTTTCTGCGTTTGTTTAGTTGAGTTAGTGCTTTGAGCTTGTAATACACTCCAGGATTTGGAATCCTGGAAAACCAGCAAAGGGAGCAGGACCTTTTTTGAAGAATGCCTTTAAGCGGCTCGGAAATAATAAAGAGTTATTTTATGATTTTTAGTGTGTGGAGTAGTGTTGTGTAAGAGTAAGCATGTATTCCCCCTCAGTGCTTATGGAAAGATGGTTTTATAGACTTCCACACTGGTTTAGGCCTCACAGGGCGGACGCAGTTTGATTTTGATGCAGTAACTAGCAGATAATTGCTAAAGTATATTGAGATAATAGATGTTTATCTGGATTTTTTTTTAAATCAGTTACTTTAGTGTAATGAGTTCAAACAGTGATCCTGGGAATACAGTTCAGACTTGATTTGTATGGAGGCATATTAGGTACTCACCATTAAATTATTTCAGTATGGTGTATATGGGTCATTTAGGTTTTACTAATGAACTTCCAGTCATTCCCAATTTGCAGTTAACTAGGCTGATGTGTTGGTCATTATCTGGCCAGAGACTGGGACACATCTGTAAAAATTTGATTGGAATTGCATTTTAGGCCACCTCCAAAATGTGGTTTGGATGTGATTTGCAAAAATCAGTTCTTATGTGTTTTTCGCTGACTGTCAAAAATGAATCTGGACACAATCTGAATGTCAAAATTTGGATTTGGGCTGGCAGTCTGAATAACCCCTCGGATGTCTTCAGAAAATCGCATACATCCCAGAATCTTATAGCAACTCCATCAGAATTAAATTCCATATAAAAGCATAAGCTTCATGTGGTTTATGGTATTAGCTCTGACCATTACACTATTCAAGATTATTAGCAGCCAGTGGTCTTTCAGATGGTTCCAAAACTTAGTTTAGCCATAGATTGGTGCGGTAATCCAGAATTCAATCTATAATTGTAGTCATTCAGTTTTTCCCCCAACCATCCATCCTGGGTGGCTTCATGGGGTTATTAAAAATAAACTTTTATTAATATATTTTATTAATATTGGTGAGCTGGTACCTGCCCACTTAGGCTTCATACTGTACAACCCTTTTTGTTTTTGTTTTGTTTGTCTGTCCGTCCGTCCATCCATCCATCTGTCCATCCATCCGTTAAACTCATGCTATGAAATGTTCCCATAATAGGATTTGTTACTTCTGTTATTTATTATGTTTTTATTTTGGATTTATTAAAAATAATCTAATTCTTTATCCTCTTCATAACTCAGTCATTTAGGAAACTGGTTTGAAATGACTTAAATAACTTTATGGGCCAGCCACCTGTTGACAAGTTCCCTTTAATGATTCATTTAAACATTTTGTTTGCCCTCAGATCAACTAAGACAACTTGGGCCATCCCTGATTTCAGGTACTCTAATCAGGCAATCATAGCATTCTTGGTCATTTCAGATTCTGTCAGCTGCCTAATTGCATGTATTTTTTGCTTACAAGTTTCAAAAGGTTTAGCATACAGTTCATATATGAAAACCAAGGTCCTGGTTTTGAATTCACTGCTTTCATGATGTATATTCGCCTACTCATCCCCCAGTCTGTTGACAGTGAAGTTATAAGATATGTTTTAACTTGTGTACATGTACCTGTCTTAAAGGCAAGGTGACAAAAACAGCTCCTCAGCATAGAAATGTTTGCAGTGACCCTTTCAGGACATTTGGATGTAAACCAAGCCAGCGAAATATCCCGCACCAGCTTGTTGGTGGACCTCTACCTTTCACTTGTTGTATGCTGTGCATGCACTCACTCCCTTGGTGGAGAACCTGATGAAGGATGGTTCATTTGACTAGACGTCTCTGGGGACCATTGCCAGTAGTATAGGTTGTTGGGATGAGGTTTGAAGTTCCTGCCATGCGTTCCCCAATAACGAACCCTTGTTCAACTTTTCTGCTTGTTATCTTTATTCAAACGTGAAGTGAATTAAGCCCCCAGAGCAGGATAAGACGGTAACTGCGTAAGTGTATTATGTCTGGAAGCATCTGCACTCATTTATTCCGCTTTGGTCCTTTAATTTGGCTCCCAGTCTGTATTTTATTAGATGTTTGTCTGGTGGGCTTTGAAAATCTTTAGCAGGGGCGGGCAGCCCTAATAGTAGCCGTGTACTGCTAGGCAGAGTGTCAGCAGGTGCACCCTCAGGGGCATCCTGCCTTTTCATTCTTTTTGTTTCTACACCTGAATCATCACGTCCCATTCAGCAGGCTACAATAGAACTCCAGTCAACACTGAACCCTTTGGTTGTGTGGCATGGCTCCCCTGTACTGGGGGAGACAGTGAGTCAGTGCAGTAAATTACAGGCCTGCTCGGGTGCCGATGTATGGCTTGACTTCTGTTGTTCACTAAAACCATTAGTGTGGAGACTGGGCTGAGTAAGGCCTCATTAACTCCTCTCTCTCTCTCTCCCCTCGTGGTGTCCTTGAGCTCGTGTTCCAGCTTGATTTGGCGAATACAGCCACCACGCTTGTGTTCCTTATCCACCTGTCCAAACCACTTGAAGGCCAAGCTACCTCAAATGCATGAGATGCCGCCATTTTTTATTTATTTTCCCCACCAGGAAAAGAAAATAATGGGCAGTTGAGGGCAATTTAATCATCTGGCTCAAACACCACAGTCAAAGTATCCTGTTTCAGCAGAACTGCATGTTGCCTGTGGATGAGGGGAAATCGAGCGCTTGCGGACGGGAGCTCCCGGGCGTATAGACCCTTTTGAAAACAGAGTTGTAAACGTCAACAGGAGCTGATCCCTAGCCTCGGTGCGTCTAACCCCTCTGATTAAACAGACAGTGGTTGCGACTTTCCGTGCCTGAGCCGCATCTTTTCCTTGGAAAAGCAATTGGGATAACAGCATCGTGGATCTTTTTGAGCGCTTTTCCAGGCGCCGTGCTCCAGTTTTTTCTCCCTCGACAGGCTGTCTGATGACTGGGCTTTTCATTCTGGAGGGTGTTAACAGAAAGCTCTGCATTGCACTCGGGGAAACAGAGCTGCCCCCTCAGGAGCTAGCCTCTAAACGGCCTCTCTGGACAGACAAGTGTCTTGTTTCCTCACTGCCCTTAATTCAGGCAGTTCAGACTTTTCTTTCCCCTTCCTCTATACTACAGTCCTAAAACAAAAGCGTCCTAGATGATTCTTGGTGCTGGGTTCTGTACATTTTTATATGGATTTTCTTCAAATCCAGCAGCAGTTACAGAAATCCAGTTCCAGGCCTCAAGTAAACAAGCTAGGGGCAACAGTGGCTAGGAAAACTGTCTTGTGAGTAAGAAATGATAACATTGAGAGGAACCAAGGAATCGAGTTTTATGGTCAACACCAGATATCAAATAAATAACACTGCATTGAGTAATGTTAATGAATTAAAATATGACTTGTAAGTGAGCATTGAATTTATGAAAAGAGGCATTTATGGGAGTGTTTATGGTGACAAAAGTATCTCCTCTGTGACTGGGCTCCCTTTTGGTTTTAAATGATTGGGATTGATAAATTGTGCTGTCCAGAGGGAACATAAAGCACATTTCTCATTTATCTAGATAATGTCAAGATAATATCTAGAAATGGTCAAACCTGTCTAATAGGAAAAGCCCTGAGGGACTCACCTTTAGGTTTAGTTATCTAGCTGAGATATCCTGCTGTGGAAAACTCTTCTGCTCTGTATGGTCCAGCTTTTTTCCCATATTGCTCACCCATTCATGTACTTTGAATGATAGAAATGCAATAATCCAGAGATGTTTGGCGTTAGGTTAATACTCTTTTTTTTAAATATACTTTTTTTTTTTTTCCCCCCCATATATATATATATATATATATATATATATATATATATATATATATATATATATATATATATATATATATATATATATATAATTTTTTTTTATTTTTATTATTTGTATTTTAGTTTACATTTTAATTGTATTTTATATTCTCTGAGGTCCATGCCGGTTGGTTTGGGTTGGGTTGTTTGGTTGTCAGTTTATAATGTATTATGTTAATGACCTCAGTTCATCTTAGCTGCCCTGTATCGTACCTTGTTCAAATGCGGCCTAGGCTACAACACTACTTATGACATTGGTGTAAAGGGCTAAGCTAACCAGCTGTAAGTTGAACAGCAACGGATTTGTTGTTTCTGCGAAGTCAGTCAGTTCAAAGTAGGATTGTAATTGTGTAATGACTAATGTCCTTTATGAATTTGGGTTTATGAAACTACGTAACTGTTATTCCATGTTTAGTGGCTGCGCTCACTCTTCTAAGCTGGCACTTGACCCGCTGTGGTTGGAGCTACAGAGCCCATGCCAGGGGGATACTTAAACATGTCAGGATGCCTAAAGCAGTCCCTTTGTTGTGTAATCTGTGGGACAGAGCCGGTGACTGAAGAGGCCCATTATCAGCACGGCCAAGTAGATTGTTCCCCAGTCTCTCTCCTTGCCTCTGCAGATACTTAATCCCTCTCTATTGTGTCCACGAAGTGGCTCCTCCACTGTTTCCTTTGCTTCAATCAGCTCAGTGTTTCCCTCCGAGGGGATTTGGCCTAGTCTTGTTCACTTGCAGTGAGTGGTGTCCCCTAAATGTCCTGCTTGTCTTGTTAGAAGGCCTTTATTGCACGGTTGTTGGATGTGTCGTGTCTACTGTAATCTTAATGCATGGGATTATGTGCCTATTAGGTATTCTGATGTGCTTGCCTTTGGGGATGAGGTTACAGGTACAGATGATACAGTAGCTGCTTGTTTTAGTGAAAACAGTGTATTTGATATGGCCCTTTGGTAGTAGTCTTGAGTGTTGGTTTACTTCTTGAGCAGATGCGTTAGTTTTATTTAATTGCTGTACAAGAGCACTTGCCCACTGGGAAGAAGGGACAGTAAGAAGATGACAATCCAGTGTTGTGCTAGTTAGCTGTGTTAGCACATTAGCTACTACTTAGCTACTACGCCCTACAATTGCAGCTGAAGAACTTTGAGGCGGCCTTAGCTAATACCTAGGCTATTTCTTAGCTACTTTGCTCCCTATGCTGATTTCACACACAGTCCTTTAAGGTGGCCTTACATACTACCTCAGGTACTTCGCTCTATGATAATTTCAGCTGAAGTCCTTTAAGGTGGCCTCAGCTACTTTGGCCTACACCAGTTTCAGCTAAAGTCTTTTAAGGTGGCCTTTGCTACTACCTCAGCTACTTCACCCTACACTAATTTCAGCTAAACTCCTTTGGGATGCCCCCAGATATATTTCCTCAGCTAGGCTGCCTTCTTAGCTACTTCACCCTATGCTAATATCAGTTAGCCATCATGTTGATAACCCTTACAGATACCCAGGTATCCTAAATGGTTGTAATGCACGTCCTTTACCCATGTAGTTGATCAGGCAAGAGGTGTTTATTGTCCCAAGTGTACTTGGTTAGCTTTGCGCTGGGGCTGTATAGCTAACAAATAATGGAATTAGAATCATCCTAGCTCTGTGCTCGTGTGTTTGCCTCAAACTTAAATTGACTTGTTGATGTGGTTTCTGACACTGTATTTATGACATGTTGCTTTACATCAAAATAGAGAAATGTAGCTAAGGCTCTCACAGCAGCCGCTATTTGTCCATATAATGTCCGTTTTTATAGCTAACAGCATGTCATAATGTTTAAACCACATATGCATGAGTGAATGTATTTAAGGTAAAGGGAAACCTGGAAACTTTTTTTTTCTCTCTGAGGACCGGTGTCTGAAGAAACAGGAAAGGTATAAGATTTTACCGGATTTGAGGAAAATGCACAGGGAGAGGCTGATAGTAAAAAACAGTGACACATGTGGAAAGGTTTGTTGCTGTTGGCATTGTGGGTTGGGCGTACAGTGCCAAGGTGTGGGTGAGTGCCAGCAGGGCTGTGCAAGGATCGTTGGAGTTTAGTGAGGGCTGAAATGGCTGCCTTACACACCGGCTCTGCTTCATGCTCCCTGACACTCACCAATTGCCAGACTGACTGTAAACCGACTCACATCATCTACACCAGCAGGACGTCTGCACTTCTTCCGTGTGGTGGAACCACACTGGGTATATCAAGCTTCTTTAAACTATCTGTTGCTCAGGAAAAACGGTCTGTGTTTACCTAGCTTTATGGACTATGGGTGCTGATGTGGGATCAGGTTTTGTGTGGATGTATATGAACTGCTGGAGTTTGATTACAGAACAGTTCTGGTATTTTGGCACGTTTGACGGTCATATATAGGGCAAATGTCTCGTCAGTTGTGCCACAGGAACAAAAAAAAAAAAAAACCGAAGAACGGTTAAAAGGTTTCCTCCTGACCCACAGAAACACTCCCACTTCCTTTGGCTACCTCGAAGGCACATTCACTCCTGGGTTTTGACACTCCTGTTTGTAAGGGTTGGATTGATGTGTTAACTACCTTAACACGTTATTCTGCTAGGTCTGTTGACTGTCCTCTTAAAATGAAAGACAGATTACACAAAGTTTGGCAAAGAAGTTTTATACACCTCTCAAGTATTTCAGGTTTCAAGTCCCAGGGAACGCACTGTGGAGTGTTATAAATGTTTGAATAATACATATTGCAGTTTAAAGGGGGAAGAGATAAATATTAAATGAAAGATTGTGAGTGTGGGTTAAGTGAAGGTGTGAGATGTCACCAAACGTTTTTATCTCAGCCAGGTATAATTTACAGACTGGTGCAAACAAAAGCAAATGGACATGGATCTGTGGTGTGGGGTGATCCCTATACTGTTAAAGGAAAATTAAAATCAGTCCCTTTTTTGCAGTAATTCATAGTTTAATCAAAACGGCAGTTTGTCTTTGTTAGTAATTCATTTGTGTGCCTTTAGCTGGCAGTTTCTCAGACCCAGATTAGACCTAAACCTGCACTGCATAGAATGTCCCATGTTGAATCACCGCTGGCACTGCAATTCAGTCCAAAACCAGGCTAATCAGATTTACTTTCATTTCTCACTTACCCCAGATGTAGTCGATTAAGCAAGACATGTTTGTTTTCAAGTTTGCTTGTTTAGTTTTGCACTGAAAATAAATGAATACATCAGATACAGTCATGTAACAAATCTATCCTGAGCTAGGACATCCTTGAGATGCTAGCTGTGGCTGGTGTTAGCCTTCTCAGCCTACCCACTGAAAAGTCCTGGGTTATTTCTGTTGTTTTGAAGCTTATGATTTTTATTATGCTTTGTTATTATTTGTTACCTTCATGTAAAGTTCCAATAGTCCTTAAAGGCGTGCATGAGGTTAATCCGAATAAGACCGGAGTAATTCGTTTTTAGGTGAGGGTAACGTTTTTAGGTTCAACCGAAGACATGCTTTTCTCATTAAACCGCCGACTCTTCCTGTCAGCTCTGTTGTTCATCCAAGTTTAATATTCCCGAGATGTTAATGTTGGAAATGGATCAGCAGACTGGACTCACTTCATAACATCTCATAAATCTACAGAAATTATTCAAACACTTTATGAACCCATCAAGTTCTTAGGGTGGAGAGAGGGAGCCTTGGACTCCTTCTATTGGACTCTTTTTGTAAATGTTCCATGTTGCATTTGAGGACCGTGTTTAAGTTTCTTCTTTTAGATGTCCAGATACGCTGATTTATTTCCTCCGCACTTCACTGCGGTGCTTCACATTTGTTGTATGGCTGAAGCTTTGAACCAGTATTTTCAGATGCATCAGGTTACGTTTGCTTTCTACTGAATATTTTTCATTGGGTTAGTTTAAGAAAATTAAAATGACTGTTTAAATGTTGGAGAAGATTGCATGATGGGCTTAAGTGCTATCATAGCATAATCCATCAGCACCGGGTTTTAAAAAGATGTACACACTGTGAGATGTACCGTTACTCTTACCTGTCCAGAGTTTTCACTGCCATGTCAAATGGGCCCGACTTGGTGTCATACCAATTTCAGTATTTGCTTCATGGTGGTTGTTTTTGTGTGGTGTCCTGCTAATGTCACCGCCCAAACAAACCTCTCACGCTTTCAACAGTAAATACACACTAAAGTCAGGGAGTTCACTCACTCGTACAGCGGTGCAATATAAAGGAGAGATAAGCGGCATGTCGCCTATAGCTAGCGTTCCGCACTCTGAAGGCTTCAGTCACACTATTTAAGGACTAAGACAAACAAAGCTTTTCCGCAAACTGAAATATTAGTTTGGGCGGTTTTATATGGGGCTGTTCTCTTGAATAGGTGATAAAAGACTTGAGCATGGTGCTTCAAATATGCTGTTTTGGTGACCCTCTTCTGGAGTGCAGAGAAGTAATCACATTTCTTCTCAGCCCTGGTCCTGAAGACACGCTGTCCTGCACATTTAAGTGTTTATCACTTCAGTATGTCCACATTAACTGAGTAGGGGCTTGTTAATGAGCTGATTAGTTAGATTAGTTAGAGTTATATATATCTCGTCACTGTCCAATGAAAAACATGTATCTCCACTTTTGTCCATTTTCACTTTTATAAATCATTTAAACACACCAGCTGCTGTTTACAAGAATCTGTTTATTAAGAATCTCACGATGAATGGACCAACAGAAATGGCCCAAAACTGTTTGGAAAGACGTCTGGTTCCATTGACTTGTATTAAAGTTAAATAAGGTTTTTGGCTTCTCCTGTAAAGTTGCTATTTTGAAGATACCTGTTTTTCTTTGGACAGCGCCGATATATATATATTATATCTGTCTTCTTTTTCAATAAATCAATGACATGGGGAAAGGCTTCAGTCAGTTCAACCAAGTTGTCTATAGAAAAGCCTTGTTTACGACACGCTTGAGGCAGCTTAAGGATACTTGGGGCAGTTTTAAAAAAGACAGTATTTTGGAAATGTGTTTTTCCATTTTCACTGCAGGCCAGAGTCCCAGTTTTATACATTCACATCTGCATGAGATCCATGGATGGTGATTTTCATTCCTTTTTTTTTTTTTTTGGATGATTTGTAAATGTCCTCTCTGCCCTGACCGCAAAATGGACTCGTGGTTTTGCTCCCATTTCCAAGAGCGTGCCGTGGGTTTAGGGACAGACTAGATGCCCATGAGCAGTTCTGCCAAGACGGTGAGGGGGATCTTCAGCCTCCTGGGACAACCAAATTAGCTTTGTATTAACATTTTCATGAACAAAATATTGAGTATTTACTTATTTATTTATTTATTTGTTTATTAAGCTATACTTCATGAGAACCAACTTTGAGGTCAGATCTCATGAATTCTTTGTAGACTTATAAACGACAGCCCACTAAAGGGAAATTCCTACTTCTGCTATTTCTGTTGAAGCACTCATTAAAGACCCGTTTCTAGTCTTTTTTTAAAGATTTGTTAAGTCAAAATTTGATGGAATTCATAGTTTCAAATGATATGGTCCCTATGGAAACAACTTCAAATACAGTCCATTTTAGTGACTTTTTGTTGTGATGTCACTAAAGATGGATATTTAAATATCTCTGCCTATTCACCCACTAGCTGTTTAGCCCCTCCCATTCACACTGAAGTTATGAGGAGTGTCTCAGCCAGGCATGATTATTGATTGGGCCCAAATACTGGGAAGAACAGGGGTCCATCATATGCATTACTTCTGAAGGCGCAGTGATAAAGCAGCTTGTTCATTTTTAGGGAGTGAAGAGAGGTTGGACATTTTATCCCTAAAAAATTTTTTGAAGTGGTTTTGGTACTCGGGTGGGAAAAGACTTGTCCTGAACAAAACTTGCTTTTAATCAGCCTTTAAGTATCAGCTGTGGAAAAAGAGCTCTGCATGTTTCCCTCTAGGGTTCCCACCAGATCACTGAGGCGTTTTGCCTTGAGGTCTGAATCACCTTTGACATCTTCACATGTCCGTCGGGCTGATGAATGGCTTGCATGGCTAATAGTCTTCCATAGCTTATGTGGTGTGAATAAAACGCAGACAGTAAGCCCTCCTGGTCAAGCTGAAAAGCCTTTCATAACAACAGAAACCATTTGTCATTTTGATGCACTGCAGCTCGGAAAGCGTCCTGGTTTTTCAGCAGCTGAAGGGAAACGCAAAGTTCATATATTTATAAATGCACATCATATATAAACTCCCAAGCGGTCAGGATATGAGTCTGAATTTGGAATGATGCCATGTAGAACGTAACTGCTCTTTATTTCCGTTGTGAAAGAGGGGGGAGACTGATGTGGTGTGAAATTCTGCAATTTTTTTTTCTTTTTTGTAAATAGTCTTAACTGTCTTTCCTCCTGGCTCCATAGCTTCTGCAAGTTATGACAGCGTTTCTTGATTTGGAGGACGAGTGCTTAAAGTGTCTAGGCCATTTACCCTGTTATAACAGAACACTGCCATAAAACCTGTGTCTGTCTGTCTCTGTGTGTGTGTCTGTCTGTCTCTGTGTGTGTGTCTGTCTGTCTCTGTGTGTGTGTGTCTGTGTGCGTCTGTCTGTCTGTCTGTCTGTCTGTCTGTCTGTCTGTCTGTCTGTCTGTCTGTCTGTCTGTCTCTGTTGGCCTGTGTCGGTCGTTCTGTCTGTGTCTGTTGGCCTGTGTCGGTCGGTCGGTCTGTCTGTCTGTGTCTGTTGGCCTGTGTCGGCCTGTGTGTCGGTCGGCCTGTTTGTGTGGTGTTCAGACAGGATTTCAGCAGATATCCATATTCTAAATAGTCTGCCAGCCACAAATATTTCTGCTTATTAAATTTTATGTATATTATTTTCTTTACTGGGTCCTAAACCATTAAATAGCGTTGTGTTTGATTATAAATCTGGAATCTGTGCAGCACTTGTTGCATATTTTTCCCTTTTATCAAAGAGGCACTCTGACCCAGTGAAGTTAAAACTTGTTGGTACATCTGTTAAAAACATGCCCCTTGCCTCTGTGGTGGCACAGTTGTCTTGTGAGTGGGATTTTCCCGTTTGAACAGTAGATCCCCCCCACCCCCCTCCACCCCCACTTCATATTGTGGCTGTATACTGAATGTTCATAGTGCATGCTGGGTATGGTAGTCCTTTAGATTAGAATATCCAGAGTGTCTTACTTCAAACAGTTTTAAAGGAGACAAACTGAAATTTACTCCATGCTATTTTGCATGCAAGACACAACTCTGCGATTACTGTGCTTGAGATAAATGATGTGACTGATTAGATAAGTTGTTGTTTTTTTCAGAACCTTTTCACCATCATCCATCTGTGAGATGGGTATAAAGATCTTTTAGTTTGGAGTGGTTGGAAGTATTTGGGATGCTACCGGCTCCCATGTTAATCACACTGCCACGTGCAAACTAGTGGAAAACTGAAAGAGTGGATACAGGTCTTGTTGGGCAGGTACTGACTGTGCACACTCTGCGGGGACCAGCACCTCTTTTAGCAGCCTGCTTGCAGATGGACAGATATGAGGCCGTGATAAGTCAGCCCTCAGAAATCCTCCAGACCATGGCAGCTCACTTCCAAAGTATGTCAGAATCTAGGCCAATTACGCTGCTCACTCCTCCCTGCTGGGGCTAATCTATTTGGATAACGCCTGCACGAGATCAGCCTCTCTTGCTATTGGCTGCTTCCTCTGTGAGGTAAACTGAAGCAGCTGTGTTTCGGGCTTGACCCACCGGCCCGCAGACGACTGCACAAATACGACTACCAGCAATCTCTCGTTTAGACCGTGTAGTGACCGAGTTGCTGGAAACCTTTAACGATTCTAGGTCTGGTTAAGCTAGCATTGGCTTAAACCTGGCAGGAAGCTGGGACTCAAGGCAGGGCATGAGAGTTTAGCCGGGGGTGGCTTACCTGTGAACATTCTTGGTTTTTCATTAACGCCAGGCAGCGTGGGGGGGCTGCAACACATGGTTTACTGCTTTCATAGAGCTCTAGTTTTTGTAGAGCTGCAATAATTAATCAGCAACAATGAAAATGTTCATGCTGTTTAAGTCAGGCTTAACACGCATCACAGCTTGCTAATGCTCTATAGTGTTCATTTGGTGCGTTTGATTTTGAAAGATTAAGGGAAAGGGATTTCTGTTCTTTCAGTACACTGTACGTTTAGAAATTGCTTACTGAGTACACCGAAGATGGAATTTCTTTTTAAAGCTACACTATGCATGACTTGGATTTGGAGACCTCTCCTGAGAATGTGTAGTTGCCTCTGTTGTGCAGGAGAATGTTTTGTACAGATTTGTGCTGTTACAGTTAGAAACAAATGGTCATACACCACGTATGACCATTTGTTTCTAACTGTAACAGCACAAACAGTAACAGAGGTCTGTTTCGTGACCTGAGGATAACCAGTGGTCGACACAGATGCGCACTCATTGTCAAAAGAATTTGCACCTAAAAGCTAAAGCTTACCGGGAACCATAAATGGAAGGATTTAGGCTGATTTTGGACAGTATTTATTGAGAGACACATACAGAAGTAGCGTCTCTCAGTAGAGAGTGACACCAGGCCTTCCAGACGTGTGACACGTGATATCTTCAACGAACAGTTCGTCTTGCCGCTGGCCACGGTGCCTATACACATGGATCCATTGGTCGTCTTCACCAAGCCAAAGGTGGGACTCATCACTGAAGATGAGCCGCTGCCATTCTGAGTCACTCCATAAAAGTCTTGGACGACACCGTTGCAGTTTTTGGTGACATTGACGTGGTGTTAAGGGCAGTCGTTGCAACGGCCTGCGTTGGGCAGCTGTCTGCCAGTGTTGCTGGCACTAATGGGATGACTCATCGTGGCTGTTGGATCAGTCAGGTACAGTGAAAAGGCCCGTCCTTGCTTATTTACAATTACATTTAAGGTATTTAGCAGACGCTCTTATCCAGAGCGACTTACAACCGTGCTTAGTGTTCCCGTTGGATAATATTCCAGCTAGTAGGAAGTTAGAGCCTAGAACTCACCACGAGCTCAGACACTGCCCGAACAGGGGGCCAGTGCTGGTACCTAGAGATTAATACACAGACATACAGCAAGTAAACCATTACCTGGCAACCCCAGCCCAGCGCTCATACCTATAGAGGAGAAAAGGTCATTATAAGAGCAACACAATACACATTGACAAAGGTCATTATAAGTGCAATACAAAGGTCATTAAAGTGCAACACAATACACACAATTTGCATGTCCACTAGAGCTCACTCACTTAAGTGCATTATGAAGAGATGGGTAACGTGTTACATGTTGGGCCAAAAGTAAATCATTCTCATGTCTCACAATGTCAGACCTACCTACCAAGTTTCATTCCTGAGTACTGATTGCTTCTGGGTGCAAATATTTTTGGCTATTCATCAGATGTGTATTTTTAGTTGTGTATATTTTTAATATTGCAGATTTGAAAAATTTGCCATTATACATTTCAATATAGAAGTGCACATGCATATCTGACAGCACTAGAGTGGCTTGTTAACTAGGAGGCTTGGTGCTTTTATAATTCTTTGGCCTTGTTCTGGAACCTAGGCTTTACCCTGAAGTAAACCGCCAAGATTCTTCACACTGGGGAGGTTCATCGACAGGCTACGGTTTTCAGCATCTTTAGCGTCACACCTTCCCTATCTTGACTTGTTGGCCCAGAGGAACCGAATAACATTTGAGTTATTTTTTTATTAAGGGTGTCTGCTGAAGCACTTAGCGAGGTGGACCGCAGTCTGTTTGTTTTACAGGTATATCGAAGGCACGGTTAGCCGCCCGAGCAGAGAGAGGAAACTCGGGAGCTGTAAACGCTGGCAAACCCCTGCGGATGTCCTCACCAAGCGGCTGTTAAGCAGACCGCACTAAATCAGCCCCCCGCCTTGCTTGCGCTCGGGTCTCCATGGTGCTTTACTCTGAGCACGCTGACTGCGCGAGGCCGAGCCCTAGTTGCTCTGGAGTTTCCTGCTTCAGCCTTTTAGCAGGAGATTGGTATGGGACCCTGCAGTTCTCCCAGTGGGAGCTGTAGTCTTTCCGACTGCGGCAGCCCTGGAAGTAACAAAGAGAAGACATCTGCGTCCATGCCTGAAGGCTGCCTTGGGGCTTTGGAGCTGATTTGAAACATCAAATTTGCCCCCATGTCAGCGTTTGACATGGGCTCGGATTGCCCGCTTAAGTTAATCAGCAGGGAATGATGTAGACCCGTGAGGTACGGGCCCTATCCAATGGTAAACCCATGAGGAGCAGTTCCTATCAGTGGTAAGCTCATGAGGAGCAATATTTAAATTGACATGAAGAGAGCGATCTCCTCATGAGAGCCTTGAGACCAGCGGCTCAGCAGATTAACATTAGACTTGTCCAAATCCTTTAAGAGCTAAACAAATACGTTTTTGAAGAGGAAGTAATTAGTGTGCAGTTTGGTATCTTAATGAGAGACGGCAACACTCTGGGTATTTTAACCTTTCTCTCTTTTGAAGAGCTGTAATTGCTTAATTATCAGTGGTCCAGCGTCAAGGAGCTGTTCTACCCAGTTCGAACACCTTAACGCTGTTATGACAAGGTGCTCATCAAATAAACACCTACTTTATAGGACGACCTTTGGAATGGCGTATTGGGCATCTGATTAATGTTGCAATTAAAAAGCCGTTTGCAAAGGTAGAAATGGCATCCAGATGTCCTGCTGAGAAAAACCAGACCTGAGCCTGGTTTGAAAGCCTTCCTAAAAGTCCACTCCATTTGGCCTCCGCGGCGTTCGTCCTGGGATTTGGCCGAAGTTGGTTCTGCCTTTTATCCTTGACGTTTGGGGGCTTATTTTGTGGAACATGTGCTTTGCTTTTGTTTGAAGTTATCATCTTCAGTTTTCAGCAGTTTCTCCAATATTGCTCTCCACATGTGACCTTGTATCACGCCATCAGTCATGCACCTTTTTGGGGACAGTTGAACCTTTTCTTACTGTCTGCAGAACTATTCCGGTTCTGCAGAGTGCATGGTACAGTTTCTGTTGGGTGTTGCCTTTGTTGTTTCCTGGCACTGAAAGAAGCATCTTGACAGTCTTGAGGAAAGCTGGAGAAGTTGCTCCAAACACAACCCACACCAGACCCACCCTTTAAAGACGTCC
>JAMWET010001538.1:115000-162500 GCA_024036415.1 Prochilodus magdalenae
AAGATATGTAGTGATTGACTGTGTTCTCTTTTAGTACATTGTATATGATCAAGAACTCCTCAGTGTGAGCGAGCACCTTCAGCCTCGCTTCACTTCTGATGTTCACTGAAAGTAAGAGCAGTGGGTGGGAGAGATGTGCTGTTGTTAGTGGGCTCAGGCCCTTTTAAGTTTAATTGCAGTTGTTCACAGACAGTAAAGACTTCCTCTGGTGACTTCTAGACCATAAATGCTTTCCTCCAACTTGAGCCTTGTGATTGGGGTGTGTGTAGGGGTGTGTGTGTGTGTGTGTGTGTGTGTGTGTAGGTATATATGTAGAGGTGTGTGTATATGTAGGTGTATATATGTGTGTGTGTGTGTGTGTGTGTGTGTAATTCAGTAACTCCATCCAAGTCCGCATGTGGTCTGTTCCATTCCAGTTTGTCCAGGATAAAATCTGAGGAAATGGGTCTTATCTGATCGGAGTCTGGGGTTATTAAATGTGGGAGGGGAGATTAAGTGCTAAGAATAGGTAAGGAAAAATAGCGCATGTTCATTTGTGTACACATTTTGCTGCATTGCACAAATCTAAGATCTGTGTTGACTTAACAGCAAATCAGGATGATTTCTTTTTTTTTCTTTTTGGGTCGGGGGGTGGCGGGGGCATGGGACAGATGTTTATAAGCGCTGTTGGTGTCTCTGAGCATTTTCTGGCCCACATACAGAGTGAGAGAAAATTGGATTGAGATTCAAATGTGCTTAGTTGTGGTTGGACCTACAACACAGTTGTTTACTGAATGAGTCATTGGCGCAGACTTGAAACATGATATTGGAAAATAACAGATGTCGTGGCCATAAAACTAAAAGGTAACGGGCCTTTTTAAATAACGACGGAATCATTACCAAATAGTTAGTTAATGCTGGATGATGATTGTAGAATTGTTAGCTGTTGATTTCATTAGTGCTGAGCAATGTGAAATTGCCATTGTATTTACAAGCACTGCTAAAGATGTTACCCTTGTATGCAGAGTTTAAAGGGGGCATATTTTGAAAAACTTTCTCAGCTCTTGTGCCCATACATTCAGGTATCTGGAACTGCCTACCCGACCCACACTGAGAAATAAGACATCCCAGTCACTACTTTGTGGGCTGCCTCGATCTGAAAACATGTGATTTAACAAGCCGTTCAGATTTGGCTCGCTTAACTATAGCATTAGAATGAGTAGCACCACAAACAGGTTCAGAGCTACCTGTATGACGGGTCTCCGCTTCCTGCAGGTGCCGGAGCCACAAGCATTATGTGGAAGATGAGACCTTGGCACGGGAACTGCTCTGTTATCATGGGGTTTGTTGTTGGTGGCAGTGTCCAGCTACAGTGGGTATGAACTTGAAACCATGTGGTTGGTGTAGCTCAGCGGATAACACCACTACCTGTCAGGGAGCCACCACCACATGTGGGAGACTGAGGTTTAATTCCTGGTCTGGGTGACTGTGCTGTTCTACACCAATAAGAGTCCTTGGGCAAGACTCCTACCACCACATTACACACCTGTAACATGATTAACCTAAGTCAGCTAAATACCATAAATGTACTTGTGCTGGTCTCCTCGATTCTAACACAAAGCTTTAGTCTGCTTCTTATTCGCCAGCTTCTTGTTGGAAACGTCCTGTTCCACCTTAAATAGTGCACAAGTTACATACAGACTTTTTCTGCAGGCAGCTGTTATTACCTGCAGAACCGTTTAAGGTGGAAGGAGAAAATGTGAACAAGTAGCTGACAAACAGGGATCCAGCTTAAACCAACAGTCTGTGACAAAACTGCAGACGGGGGTAATGTGGGTAGTTAATAAGACTAATTAGTTAATAAGAGACACGCTGCCGTGTGTTTCTCTGGCTGTTTAGCTCTAACCCACCCTAACAGCTGAGGGGAATAACAGCTAACGGTAATATGTATTAATATGGAGAGTTATGTTACTGGGAGTTCTGGGCGCTACTGAATCTACAGTAACATTAACACTGTTATTTTGTTAGTTGAAGGTCTGTAAGATGAACTCCATCTGATCAACACATAAATAACATGACAGTAAAATGAGAGAATGCAAACTGGGGTCGAGCCACGCCCGTGAAAAGGGGGTGGTGGGGTGGTTCGGTAATGAGTGGCTCGCTATCTTTTACAGGAACAGGCACTTTAACCAGCCGCTTTGAAAAGGGATGTTTAAACAGAAGGGGGAGAACGAAGCTGTGCTGCTTCATCCTTGTGGTGTTTTTACCAAAGCAAGTGAACAGTGCTGACCTGCTGACCAAAATATGTCAAAATGTAACTGTATTTATTGATGTGAACACATTTAACACATTGGTTGTGTTACTTGCTCCTGTATAAAATTTTTGGCATATTTAATAGCATATTTCAAATTTTCTGGTATGTACGTTGTAGTCAGTTTAACTTGTGTTCCCTCTAAAGAATGTGGTAACTTATTTTATTATTGAAAAAACAAACTTCCTGTCAGTTTTACAGATTTTACTAATCCAACATTTAAATCTGTATTTAAATAATCTGTTAAATTGTTTCTCAGTGGATTATACATTGGATTATTGATGAATTTATTTAGAATATATTATAGAGTTGTAATTACTACTTCGTAATGGGTAAAGTGCATATTGGACTGGAATAGTGAGCAAACTAGTTACTGACGGACTTATTGATAAAATACCAGTATACTGTCAACAAGAAGACACCTACATTGACTGTGTATGTATTGGTATTGGTTATTCAGTGGTAATGCAATAAGATAACTGAGTAACTGAGTATAATGTGGGTTAAGTATCTAATAACAATCATTCTTAACAAACTCCCGTCAATAATTAACTTATGATTCAAAATGTTAGTTATTTGCATGCCACTAAATAAATGAATTACATTACAGTTACATTTAATTATGCTTATGTAACAGTTATATTGCTGTAGTCAACAAAATCTTAGATATGATATTGGGTTGCTATTATTTTGGGCCTGGTAATATAAAGCATTGACAAACACAATGTAGAAAGGTAGAACCTTAGTGAAGTTCAGGAGTGTGTAGATGTTCCCTTTGCATTTGGACTTTTGGGGAAGAGTGGGGTGGTGGGGTCTTGCCATAAAAGGACCAGTTTAATTTTTTTAGGAACAGTACATTGAAATGCTCTTCAAGAAAGTAAGAACAGTTGTTCTTTGCCATCTTTCTGAAGAACTCTGAGACACTTTTCTGTTTAGTAAGGTTCGTTCTTGTTGTCTGTAAGAGTTTGGCACTACAAGGACACTGTAACAAGCCTCTCTTTATCCTAGATGGAGAAGTGAAGGGATACATCCCTGCGCTTATATGGACTGAAGTCCGTCTTCATAAGAGTCTGTTTGTTTAGCATTGCTGTTCCTCTAAACCACTCACTAAGATGTTTGCATAAAGTCAGCGCTCGACGTGGTTCTTTAGTGGATTAAGTGAATTAAGGGATCATGTACAGTGTATTTAGCGCCACAAACAGCAATACAGCCAACTCATCTACTGGATCCCAAGCCCGGTTTATATAATACAGTATTTGTATTTTAGACATGCCTTATTAATAAAAAAGACCCTCAGCAGACATACACTTCACAAGCATCAGTCATGTACAGAGTATTTAAATACACCAGCCCTCTCTCTTTCATGTCCACTTTCTGGTTCTACACTCTCCTTTGTATACAGTGTTCCTGTATGTTACCCATGTCTAAATGTGAGGGCATGATATAATTTGGTATTCAGTATTTTATGTGCATGTACTTCAGTGGCTGGTATGGTACAGATCCAGAAGCTCTTAACTCGAGTGAGCTGTCCAATAGACAAAGGCTTAGATGTAGAGTGTAGTTGGTGGTGTGCACTACATCAGGAGGAGCAAGCTATTTGAGAATTCAAAAGTCATTTGGAGAAAAGTGCAAAGTGTGGCACAGGCCCTTTCTTCTCCATGCCCACTTTCTGGGAGGATGTATGTAGTTTTGGAAGGCAGATGTGATCTTGTAATTAGAATGTCTTGGGACAGGCATGGGAACTTTGGGCTGCAAGTGGGTGGAAACGTGGACGACTTAGAGCGATAACAAGCAGAGTTAGAAATATCTAAACCAATGCTCTATGTGTCTTAAAGTAGAGGGTGATGCTAAGCTCCTCAACATTGTCTAATGGATAGATTGCCATCTTGAGGTCACAGCTTAATTGCCTTGTGCTGTCATGCTAACGTGAGTTGTGTGTTTTTTTTTGTTTTTTTTTTGATCACAACAAGAGAAAACAACCAATCTTCATAAGTTGTGATCTTGAAAAGTACTTTTGCAACCTTGATATCACGAGGCAATTGAGTCATTATCATGTTTGGCCCCACAGAACCAACACACCCTAGTTAGCATTAATATGTATGTATGCATGTAAATTAATTTTTTTATTGCACCAGTCAAAAGTTTAGACACGGCTACTTTAAGTTTTTCCTTCGTTTTAATTGGTAGTGAATAAAAGTGAAGACGTCAAACTATGAAGTAGGACTTATGGAATCTTTACTGGAGGATAAAACAGCTTTCTTAATTTCAAATGGAGGTTAATATATAGTTTTTCCCCCTCAGCAGTTTTGGATGAATTCTATTGGTCGATCCATCATTAATATTCATAAAGTTAATAGACAAAGTTTTTTGGTTTTTTTTTTAAACTGTGCAACAAAAATTAATTGTGAGAAGTTTTTGTACAACTTAATGTATATTAGAGGTGCTGATACGGTAGAAACATAATACTGTGATACAACAAGAGTATATGTGGTATATCAGGATGTGTATAGTGTCAGATCTCATCAGTTGGAACTAATAACTATAAGCCTGTAGAGTCTATAAGATAACCGAATGCATCCATTTAGTTGGGTGTGTCTAAACCTTTCACTGGTACTGTATGTCTAAGCACGTACCACAATATGCTCAGAAAAATAACATCATCAGTACTTCCCACCTGCATTGTAATTACAGCAACAGGATAGCATAGCATAGCATAGAACAGCGTTGCGTAATTACTGTTCAATTGGATTTAGCGCACACAGCATGTGAATAATTACATTCATGGTTTTTAATAGCATTTTTAAAATGTGCCTCAGCCCTGTTGATTCCAACTTATCAGATGTCAAATGGCATTTTTTGTATTTATTTATGATATTATAATTTGGCTGCATCACCCACTTTTTACCACCAAATTGCTCCAGACGTGCATTGCACAAGCTTAAAAAATAACTTGTGTGCTCTGGAAATTGGCTTTAGTGCTGTATTAATGAGCCTTCAAGTCCTAGTTAGGATACTGTCAGGCAAAACCACTACACAGATTGCAGAACTCGGGATAAAAACGAGAAAGCCCAAATGCTTTGTTTCCCCACATCTGCTGAGCACATGGCAATGCCACGGGAGAGGCAGCGGGTGATTGGAGTTTCACTAAAGGTAGCGCAGTCGCTGTGTATTCCTGGGACTGATTACAGCTCGCAGGGAGCCAAAGATTAAATCAGTCATACACATGGCCTATGTCCCGAACAAGCACGTTGTATAGATTTGACCAAATTGCGGCCTGTTTTGAATCCATCTGTATTCCATGACGGGGCTCCAAACCATAAATCAGCATTCAAACAAATACTGTATGAATATATATTTTTATTATTAGCATTAGCTGAAAAACTGTTCTGATGCAAAATTGTGATGGTGGTGGTGGACAATTTTACCCTGAAATGCCCGGCACGTGTCCCTCCACATAAAGATAATAGATTTAAACATGTTTTATTCAAATACTTCATCACTAACACTTTACCCCGGGCATCAGGCTGTTGTGAGGAAGTTGGAGTTCTAGTGTTTCCATATATTAGATGAAAACATTGTACGCCAATGCCCAGTATTAATATGGTATAGTAATATTTTTAAAACTGGTGGTCAGACCGTCTGCTTGACGATCTTCTGTATCTCATTAGATCTCACATTTTTCCTATGGGGACAAATTGCGCTGTTGGAAAAGAAGGTATTAAATCCCAGTGCATGTGATCGCAGCTCTCAGCATGCCGGAATTATTTGGAGTACTATTGTATCAAGATGGTCTCATATTGTTGGACTATTTTGTGATTCCCACCCTAATTGGTTTCTGTCAGAGGTTTGGTTTGTCACCACCACTGTGAGCAGTTCTGACTTGGTAAGTTTTTCTAAAAAAGAAACATGACTGTCATTTTGTGGGCTTTCAGAAAAAGGGTGGGTAATGTTTCTGAAGTACAAAAGAATAGTTGCTCCCGGAAGGAAGTGTGGGATTGCAGTGCTATTGGGTAAGGTCACCAGGAATAATAAATAATGATAGACTGATATGGACATGGATGTTTATTGAGCTACACACCCAGAAGTAGTGTCTCTCAGTATGGTGTTTGGGCTTCCATGTTTTCTAACGCAACCTGCCAGATGTCTCGGTATGGTGTTTCCTAGAGGTCTTTGAATATTCTCCCACAGTTCCTGCAGATTGTTCAGTAAGGGTGGAGATGGAGTGAAACCAGACCTTCTGCACACATAATGCATGACAACAAACTGTTTATCTTGGTGCTGACCACGGTGCCTCCACCCATGGATTCTTCAGTCGTCTCCACCCAGAGACCCAGACACAGACTGTGGATGACCTGCTGCCATTCTGAGTCACTCCATGACAGTGTGGTACGACATCATTGCAGTCTTTGGCAATGTTGATGTGGTGTTAAGGGCAGTCATCATAACTGTATACGTGCATGTAGTCTGCCAATGGTGCTGGCACAAACAGCATGACTCTTGGAGGCAGGTCAGGTGCAGTGAGGAGGCCCGTCCTGGCTTATGTCATGTGTGGCCGAGAGTGAAACTTTAACCATTTGCATGTTTCACAAAGTCAAACCAAGCTTCATACCTGTCTGGGTGCAGCTGCTAGTGCTACTGTTCTTTGATGAAGAGTGTATATGCTGTGTAGATAAACTATATCTATGTATACTATACAATACGCAATTTTATTTTTGACGTACATTTGTACGTAAAATGTTACGAGGTTTAACGATGGCAGCGACGATATACAGATCTCCTCTTTGCTCGAGACTTTCAGCACTGCTATTGCATGTCAATCCCACAGGACTGTGTTTGCCAACATATGGGTTCGGGATGCCGAACGTGCCGGCATGTTCTCCTGCTCCTCTCCATGATTGACCCTTCTGGCTCCTCTGTAGCCACACGGTTTCTGGTTTGGATTAGTTCTCCCGTCCACTGGCTTCAACCTGGCCTGGGCTTCAGCTTCATTTCAACTCGAGCAGACAGTCCCGCACACAGAAGCCCCGAGCACACACACACACTTTGACCAGTTCTTTCCTTTAAGGCTTTTAGATCCTGTTTGATGTTGCTTTCTCTGATATGTTTCCCATCAGCCAACAGGGTTTGTGCTGCAGCACATGTGCATCATTGGCTGAACAGGGGCGAAGAAACAACATGAGGGCGGTTTGGATTTGAGAGTCCTCTACGGTGTGGGGTATTTGATGGTGTTTAAGGGCCCATGTCACAGAAAGTGTGAATTTTTCGCTCACATTTTTGAAATTGACAAAAGAAAAAAACTTTTTTTGCCACCTTTTTCAATTCACGTTTGATTGATGTCATCAATTCTATATCTGCTTATAGCAGATGAGCTCTGCAGTGATGGTCACAATGAAGGAATGTTTCAGACCAAACTGTTTTTTTAATGATGCACAATACAAGGCAGCCAATCAGAAGAGAGACCATTTACATATATGTAATTAATAAAGGTGGGGTGGCATGATGGCTCGCTGGGTAGTGCTGTTGACGTTCAGCGAGAAGGACCTGGGTTCGCTTCCTGGCTGGGCTGTCCAGGCAGGGTCCATTCTCTGTGGACTCTGCATGTTCTCCCCGTGTCAGTGTGGGTTTCCTCCAGGTGTTCCGGTTTCCTCTCACAGTCCAAAGACATGAGGTCGAATGAATTGGACATATGCCCCGCCCCCCTCACACATCCCCTGGGGTGTGAGTCTATGCATCTGTGTGTCTGCCCTGTGAAATGGTGACATGTCCGGGGTGTTTCCGGCCCTCTGGCCAATGATTTCTGGGATAGACTCCAGCACCACCCATGTCCCAGAGGGATAAAGCAGTAAGGAAGATGTGTGAATGAGTGAGGGAGCTAATAAAGGCATGACAGCAGAAGCAGCCTCTTTTAATCGTGAGGGATGAGGGCGGTTTAGAAATGGCCATGTAAATACGCTAAATAGAAGTTCGGTATTTGGCATGTTAGACCCATGAGAACTTTACATGTGGATCCTGAACCTCTGCTTGGTAGAAAGGAAGGTCATCTTGAACAGTGCCATGTAAGAACCATTACTGGTCTTAAATTTTCAGTGGATGGTTCTCTAAAGAACCCTCTTAGGAAATGATGTGAGAAGGACCTCCATGATGTAGAGACATTCCTAATTTAAAAAGTGTGTGTATATATATTATTTTCCAAGGAGTGTTTAGAAAGCTTTATTGTTATTCGGAGTGCAGATTTGGGATCGTGTGGAGAGGAAATATTGGTCAGACACAGACGGGAAATTCATTCTGCATGCTCCATGCTGAGCTCCAGAGTGCTGAAAGGATGCGGTGCAGTTACTTCAGAAACCTTGGGTTCCGTTTTCTCCTGTATCACCTTACATTTCTTGGTGATCCATAACCAAATATGGTTCCGCTGGGCACGGTTAGTGTGGGAAATGACTCAGTCTTTTCTTTGCCGAAAGGTTGATTTCCGGTATGGGATCTGTATTAGCGGATTCTGTTGGTAGCTTACCATCCATCCATCCAGCCTCCTGTTTTCCTCATCAGGCCGACCTTTTTTAAACTTTGACAACAGCAGAAACGCGTCCGGTAGCATCCAACATGTTAATAGCGCGTTACTCTCACTGGGGGGTGTTGAACATGCTAAGCTTTGTATTAACAGGCCTGCGTTGTGCTCATGGTCATGTGACTTGTTTATAATGTTTGTGAGCTTGTGTACTACAAACAGTCCTAATTCATTTTTTCCATGACGATTTTTCCAACCTCTTTTTATCCCCTGTGATCAGACAGGCTGTCCTGTGCTGCTGGGTGTTTAAGGCTGAATGTTTGGAAGTTTCTGCTCTGATCTTCACATTTTCCTTTCTTTTTGTTTTTGTGGTTTTACTAAGCGAAGTAGGTTAAAGTTCACTACAGGAAACCAGCTTAAATATTTCTCTACATATATTAAAGCACAAGTTTAGTTCGCTAACAATATTGGGAAGCAACGGGTTAAATGTACCGTAACTTTTGCATAGGCCACATTTTATGGAATCTTTTCTTAAGCACTGACTTTCACCATATTTCTCTCCTCTTAATGTAAACTGCTTCACCTAACCAATCACAAGGCTGACATCTTTAACCCCACCCACACAAAAGTCAGGGGAAAGATGGTGAGCTGAAGCTAACAAAGCAAAACCGAAAGCTAGCAAGCTGAAGCCTGTTTATTTGTTCATCCTTTCAGCAACATTGTTCATCTATGGGGTCATTGGTGTTGCAAGCTGGGTAATGATTTTAGTTCTGTATGAGTGGCTGAGCAGGAAACGAGTGCAAGACAACCAGGTGTCAATCAAACTCCTCATTAGCCATGCCCACACAGTTCAGATAAGCCTGATCAGTGGTCTGTAAGTCATCTTATATAGTATCTATATCTTGTATTCTTCAGTCAAATTCTCCTGGGGCTGAACTGCTGTAGGCTGAATGAGGATATCGTCACAGTCCAAAGAAAACCAAGTGTCTCCGAAATGGCAACTTTACAGGGGAGGATAAAAACCTCATGTAGTTTTATGTAAGTCAATGGAACCAGACTTTTTTTTCCGAGTGACATCGGACCACCTCTGTTAGTCCATTCCTCATGAAATTGTCACTCTATGTAATCAGCAGGTCATGTGTTCAAACGATGTAAAAATGGAGGTACGTGTTTTTCTGTGGACATGTAAGTGGGTCTTCTGACATCAGCTGAAATGTTCTTAGGCACGAGTGCTGCCTTAGCAGTGTTGACCTGCTACATCAGCCCATCTTCTGTGGTTTTAGAGGACTGAGGAGAACTTGGTTTTCTGTGCAGTGGGCCCTTTAACAGCCAGCAACATCTGCAACTTCTTACTGGCGCTCAGATGTATGTGAAGCCTAGTTGGCACACTTTTCTTATTAATCCCATCGAGGCCTTTCGCAGCTCGGTTACACGATGACAAGACCTGTCCAAACGTAGGACAGCTACACTGCCTTAATCTCGTAATTGCAGTGGGTCTTTGATCAGATATAGCCACAACTATTTGTGACACAGTTATGTGTTGGGGGGGCGGGTGGGGGGTTTCATCTGGAAGTTGCACATGTGTATTAAGAGGCATGACTGCACCCACATTTCCAAGGCCTCGGTGGTGAGTGTGATGTGGGCTTGTGGGACTGCAGGACGGCTTTGAATGTCCTGCAGATGACTTCATATCATGAGTGTAATTTTCCCTGAGCTACAAAGGCCTGCTGTCTCCGGCTTGGGTCTATCTCCAGCTGAAGGCAAGGTCAAGGATAGCTTGGAGTTAACCTTACCAGAGTCTTCTCACGATACAACCAGTACCTCTTTATTTGCTGGTGTCTTGTCTGGTTACTGCTGATGGTGCAGTAAGCCTGTTTTTGGGTCTTGTTCCTGCTGCCCTGTGGTCAAAGGGATCATGTTTTTGCCATGCTTCAGTGTGCCTGGGTATGTGGTGCTTGAGGTCTGTTTACAGATGGTTCCATCCATGTTGATTTTGGTTTACACCATGTTAAAACTGTTATTTGAATGTTTTTTTTTTTGAGGCTTGTGTTCCGAGAGATGCACCACTTCATGTGGCATAGAGATGGACACGCTTGGCTTTTCCGGAGCTGCGGAGCCCGGCGTTACTTTGTCCATGCCAGTCGTTCGGCCTTATCCTCTAATCACTGCGAGTGATGAATATGCAGCAGTGTTTGGTTGAGGACTTATTCAAAAAAGAAGAAGAAGAAGAAGAAGAAAAATGTTTGCCTTCGTTTTCAACATTAGACTCTCAAGGCTTCTGGCACCGCATCCTAGAAGCTGTTTAAACACCAATGCCTCCAAGGACTCTTTTTGGCCTCCTCGCCGGCCAGCATTAAATGGTTGTTTGGAAAAGGCTTGTAACTATTAGGAGGAACTGAAGAGTAATTAAAACAATACACAAGCACCAGTTTGCTGACATGGAAGATGCTCTTCGAGGACATAAATAGGCTGTTGTTTTGAATCGCGTCATTGGCAGTTTTGAAACTGCTCCCATTATTGGACGTGTGTCCAATGTTGCCCTCAACCCCCCCTCCCCCCCTCTCTCGATCCCGCTCTGAAGTTCTTGCTGTGGAACTTGGAATAAAACAGAACCACATTATAAAGCGTAAGGGTATTTTAGTCATTTCCATGCTTATTTGCCAATTCCTGAGTGTGTAAAGAAGCCTGTAAAAGAAACATCTCCAGACCAGGAAAAAGGAGTTGGAGACGGAGGCTGTGACCCATACTTGCCTTTGGCGAAGTCTCGTACCTTTTTAAGTGTGATACCGATTTGGGTTATTTAAAGCCACTTTTTCAACAAATCGCTGAGCCTGGCTTTTGTTTCCCGTCATTGCAGAGAAGCTGAACATACACTACAAGGAAGTCTCATTTGTGTTGTAGTCCTGTAAGTACTTTCCGCTATCCTGCGCTTTGGGTACTTTATGGCTTTAAGGGCTTAAGGCCTTGCAGGGTTAGCTGTGGTGGTCTGGAGGTGGATAGGGTAACTGAAACCAGCACTTGAGTGTTAATTAGTCACTAATTTAATATAGTGAATATAGTTTACTGTAGTAAAAAGTAAAAACCACTGTACATTAGGGTTAGTCAGTCGTCCCCCTACAGGTCATTTTGTGCCCCATTTTCCTTTGTACAGTCGCCTGTACATGCTTTGTTTAGTCAAGCTTTTGGTAATTAGCCTTTTCTTTCTGATAGATAAAAGGTGCAGGTCTAGGGGTCCACTGACAGAGTGTTTGGTAAGCTGGGAATGTTGGTGCTGTAGTCTCGCTGCTCCTCGTGTTCACTCAGGTTTGTTGATGGTGGAGCAGAGGGGCGCTGACTTCTCAGGGAGCCCTCATGTCTGTGTGACCTTCTGGCTCTCCCTTTTTAGTTATGCTGTAATAGCCAGTCTGTCACTGTCTGTTAACTCTATTGTGTGTTGAGCTTCTGTCTGAGCTGCTGTCCGTCCTGTGAGCTGAACTGCTGCCCGTCCTGTGTGGCCTGATGCTGTTGCTACATCTGCTCCGTCTGGGAGCCACTGGGAGCCTTTACCACCACGGAGCTCCTGGCTGTCCTGCACTGTGGAAGCTTGGCCTGCGCCTGCTGACCCATCTTATGAACCACCAACATTAATATAGACTAATCAGACACTCTGATTCTAGTGCTGTCTTGTATCTGGTGTTGACCCGAGGAGGATGGGTTCCCCCTTTGAGTCTTGGTTCCTCTTGAGGTTTCTTCCTTCCTAACTAAGGGAGTTTTTTTTTGCCACTGTCGCCCTCGGCTTGCTCACTGGGGGCTCGAACACCAGATTCTTTGTGAAGATTCTTTGTAAAGCTGCTTTGTGACATCTGTTGTAAAAAGCGCTATAAAAAGAAATGTTGATTGATTGATTGATTGCTTAACAGTCATTCCCAGAAACTGCAAAACAACAAAAATGGAGGTTTTGTTCTGACAGTGGTGATGTATCAGTCTTGAATGCACAGCAACAGAACAGCCTGTTTAAATCTAAGAGACAATAGGAGGTTTACAAATGGCCATGCAGTAATGAATTAGAGCTGTTTTTGGGGCATAAAATACACAAAGTGTACAATGTGGGCTTTTAATAGTAAAGAAGCATCACATCGATCTAAAGCCGAGTTTCCCTGCAGATTGCAATGGAACAACTTGGTACATTCATCATCAGTCCTCATGGAAACTCGAGCTCTATTCTTCTTCTATTGGGATCTCATCTGTCTGGAATAAAGGGAACAGCAGCAAAGGAGCTGTGGTGCTGAACCAGCAGGCTAGAACTCGGTGTGAAACGTTGAACGTTACTGTTTAAATGTACTTCTGGGGTTGAGGAATGTGAGTCTGACTGAGTGTAACTAAAAGTACATGTTGGTTGATGAGTGCATGTTTGTGACTAGTACCCTGAATTGTGCAAATTCCTCATCAAACATTATTCTTATCACAGCAGTAAACAAACCAATCCAGCAACAATCGTTTCCAGACTCCCCCCGGAACATGTCCATAGTGCTGTCTACAAGTTATTGAACGTCATGGCGACTGTATTCAAGCAGACTGGATTCGAATCAAATTTCTATCAGGCTAACCATGCAACTGTGTAGAAGGTCTGCTTTTAATTCAAGGGTGTTTACATCTGTGCTGGGTGATCCCGAGGAATCACAGACCCCCCACCCCCCCATCTCCCATTTCAGGGCACTGTAAGTGACTGGACAATTGGCTGCTCCGTTGTTTCTTGGCCTGCATCATTAGTTCGCTCAGAGGAAAGTGAACAAAAGGCCTGGTGTTGTTTACCAGATGTGCCATTTACATCTGGAGTCTGTTGTCTCTCAAAATGAGGACCAACGAAACATCAGTGCAAATATAGCAGGCCGTCATCAGAATAAATCAATTAGAGGACAGAGCCGTATTGTTTGGTGTGTCAGGACCAACAGTGATTACATCGTTAAGAAGCTGGTGAACTTTCCAACAGCACAAAGCTTGGCATGCCACGAAAGAGAACAGTAGGGGGCGACAAAGAGTGCATAGGTCTTGTTGAATACTTATTTAATGCCCCCCCCCACCCCCCCCCCCCCCAATACACAGTTCTAATTACTTTAGTGCGTCCCACAGGGCACTGTTTAACCAAGCCAGTACAATAGAAATACATACAGTAGAGGAAGTACATATTTAGTGGTCGTCTTCCAGTCACTACAGTGTGTGCCTCTGTCTGTCTGTGTGTGTGCCTCTGTCTGTGTGTTTGTGTGTGCCTCTGTCTGTGTGTGTGTGTGTGCCTCTGTCTGTGTGTGTGTGTGTGTGTGTGCCTCTGTCTGTCTGTCTGTGTGTGTGTGTGTGTGTGTGTGCCTCTGTCTGTCTGTCTGTGTGTGTGTGTGTGTGTGTGTGTCTCTGTCTGTCTGTCTGTGTGTGTGTGTGTGTGTGTGTGTGTGTGTGTGTGTGTGTGTGTGTGTGTGTCTCTGTCTGTCTGTGTGTGTATGTGTGTGTCTCTGTCTGTCTGTGTGTGTATGTGTGTGTCTCTGTCTGTCTGTGTGTGTATGTGTGTGTCTCTGTCTGTCTGTGTGTGTATGTGTGTGTCTCTGTCTGTGTGTGTGTGTGTGTGTGTGTGTGTGTGTGTGTGTGTGTGTGTGTCTGTGTGTGTGTGTGTGTGTGTGTGTGTCTCTGTCTGTGTGTGTGTGTGTGTGTGTGTGTCTCTGTCTGTGTGTGTGTGTGTGTGTCTCTGTCTGTGTGTGTGTGTGTGTGTGTGTGTGTATGTCTCTGTCTGTGTGCGTGTGCGTGTGCGTGTGCGTGTGCGTGTGCGTGTGCGTGTGCGTGTGTGTGTGTGTGTGTGTGTGTGTGTGTGTCTCTGTCTGTGTGTGTCTGTGTGTGTGTGTGTGTGTGTGTGTGTGTGCATGCGTGGAGCACTGCCTTAGAAGAAGCTCTTTAGGAACATTTAAGTGGTTGGTTCTTTAAAATGTGATGTGCAAGTGTGACAAACCTCTCTGAAGTTTAAAGACCATCCACGCTGTAGTCCTTTAAACATTACATTAAAGCCTTTTCTGTAAAACACTATTAGAATGTGTAGGTAAAGTTCGGGGAACGTTCCCTGCTAGCTTTTCGCTGTTAAGGTGCAACTTTAGGGTTTATGTAGGAACTTTTAGTTTCACAGTGCACCCGTTCCCATGTAGATGTGCTTCTAGAAGATGAGCCATAGCACTACTATCTTAAATATACTTCACTTTTGACCTGAGAGGCTTTCAGGTTTGACCGCTGGGCCCAAACGTTTGGAACCAGCTAAACGTTTTTATGGGTGTCCAGAAAAACCATCTGATCAGCCTGGTCTGAACAAAACAAGCACAACCACGAGTTTCTGTGTCCATCGTTGCCCCCAGGTTGAATGGTGTAGGGGTGACGGAAATGCCAGAAGAATGGACTACTTGTGAAACGAGGCCAGTGATCTGACCCCAGTCTTTACCAAGCCGCTCCTGCGTCTCCTCCGGCTACAGTGCAGCCGTTGTCATTCCGGGGCCCTAAAAACTAAGAGCCCCCTCAGGGTTTTGTCCACACTGTCGGAGGCAAATTACTCTTCCACTTCCTTACACCATGACACAACACCCGTCTCAGCTTTTAGTGCTTCGACCACCCCCCATCCACCTCCTACTGACCCTCCCAGGACTGCAGAGGTGGAGGAACGACCAGGCTCTTTACGGTAGCTTTAAACATTTACCGGACAATTGGATTTGGCCGCAGTTACTGTACTGTACTGTTTCTGTTACCACACACAGAATCTACAGGAGGTTTTTGAAAGACCACAGTGATGTGGGGCTAGTGCATCAGACCATGGATGAATTCACCTGCGTGCTTCCAGACATTAAAGCATCATGAGCTTGTTAGGTGACCCGATGCACTGCTTTACCCAATTTGATGAATCTTCACTCATTCAATGAAGGACGGTAGGAAATGTCTCCGCCTGAAGGAGCAACAATTAAATGTACATGTTACTTCACCACTTTGGCCTCGCTCGGAGATCTGTTTAACCTTACAGTGTGAAATTAGCAGCTTAACTCAGATAAATGAGTTTAGCATGCAGTCTGTTAAGCTGGTATTAGATTTGACGCAGGCTGCTCAACATTACAGACGTAGAGACCGTCAATGCTAACCTTTAGCGCTAACGTTCGTTTGTTGCGGCTCCAGAATCTACTCTGCCCTTTCGCTTTCCTCTTGCTGACAGACTGGGAATGATGTGATTTATGGCTTGGCTGATTGGTCCAGAACGGATTGAGGAGGGAATCCTGGAGGTCTCGGAGTAGTCCATAAAAGGAAACATGAAAGAAATGCTACACATGCAGCAGTGGAGTCGGGAAGGCCCCGAGTCTCGGCCCATTACTGCTAGGGAAGACCTGATGGTCTGATGGCAGCCTGTTGCCTGGACTTTTGGCTATTAACTGTTGGATTGTTGTTCCTAATGGCTGCTGCTTTTATGCAAATATTCCAAAATGGTTATTTGTTCTTCTTTCCTAGGGAATTAGAAACCATCTGTGCAGGTATTGTAGGTGCTCCAGAGTGACTTTCTTAGTTAACCCTCCAGGGTTTCAGTGTTTGACCTACAGCAATGCTTGCGTGCAGGAAGACAAACATTTACAGTACACAATCAACAAACCATCTGAACGCCATTACTGTTCGTCTATACGCTCCTCTTTAATGCAGTTCTTCCGTTTATCTCTGGCCTCCCAGACCTCCAGTCCTCCTCCTCTTCCTCCTCTCTGTTTAGAGGTGAGGCCCTCCTTCAGTATTCATCAATCACTGAACTTTGACAGGTAAACAGACAGGCTGTTATACTAATACACCAGAACTGTTAATGATGTGTGGAAAACAATAGTTTGGTCTTTCCTCTGTAACAATAAGTCGGCGGCTTCCGTCAAAGCCTTAATAAAAGTGGTCTACCAATAACTTTAATGATCAAAAGTCATTAAATAATTCAATCCATGAAAACTGACTAGGCCAAAACAATAAAAATGCACTGAACTGAGCAAAAACAATGCCCCCTGTAGACTCCAGACCCCTAAATAAGCTGTCACCTCTTATTATTTTTGTGGCCAATTTAAAATGCCTTTACAGCCAAATGGGTAATTTCTTTTATTAGGCCTTTTTATTTGTTTATTTTTATTAATCTTGAAATTCATACTGTTCAGGCTAAAGGGAAGATCTTATGCACACAAACACATTTCCAGTATTTTCATAAAATTGCAATATAAATATTTAATGGACTATTAGTCCATAAGTTTTTTAAATAATAAAAAAATACCTATTTTGAATATTGAGTTAGCTGAATTTTTTAGCTGACTTAGCTATAAGATATCTGAATGAATATTAAAAATTAAAATATGTGGTGTCAATCACCAACCATTTTAAATCATTTTTCAAAATTAAGTAATAGAGTTTGTGAATCTGAGTGAAAGTCATTACAAATACATCAACATTGTAATCTAAACTTTTTTTTTTTTTTTTGTAATCTAAAAAAAAAATTTTGCCTGAGTTTTCTGGTTTAAGCTGCTGATAACTAACTACAAGCTTTAACACAATTTTGAAAAGGCAAATATAGTGTGGAAACTACATGTACATGATTACCTTACATGTTTTACACATCGTGTATGCAATATATAAGTGCTACACTGAAAACCAGAGGGGAGCTAGAGAGGCTAGCTCTATAGTATTTAAGCTAATTTAGTAAAAGGTACTAAATACAGACATATCAACAGTGAGGGGTATGTGTAGTTTCCACCCTATTGTGTACACACACACACACACACACACACACACACACACACAGTACATATACACTGTACATCTTCCAGTTTCCCCTTACAGTACAATGCCTCATTTAGCAGTTCAGAGTATTGTGGCAGAACAAGGCGTATTCCATTATGTGGTAGCCTGTGTTGGGCACGTGTGTGTGAATGATCCTAGCTGTGTTATGTTGTGCAGGATCACATCCGCACAGCATGGTATTGTGGTCTACGCCCAGGGGCTCGTAGTTTACCATTGACGAGCTTCGGGTGATGAAAAGCAGTTTTGTAAAAGACCTGGCTCAGGCCTGCTCCGACAAGTTCAGCATGCAGAAACGTTACATTCTCCTGTTTATTCCTAACTGTAGCTGCGAACAGGTGGCGGTCTTCTTTTTACAAGCCATAATCCGGCCTTTTCTCCCTCCCCCTACAAGGAAGCGGTATCGTATATTTACACAATTCTGCAGCACCTCTTAGCCCTGTCAGGTTGTGTTTTCAGAGAGAACATCACAGCTTTGAGGGTGGCACATAGACTCGCATGACCCAGCCGAGTCCGAGTAGTGTAAACAGAATCTGTCTCTTTTGCTGTTTGTACCAGGATGGTTTATAAAGTAAACTCGAGCTGCTGGCAGGGAAAAAAAACGGCCAGTGACAAATGCGTCTCAAGCAAACGGAGCCTGTTAGTTCTCATAGGATCACTGTGCCAGCCACCCCCACCCCTCCCTTTCCTCTTCACCCAGAAACTTCTTGCCCCACTGCCTTAGGTGATATTACAAACATCTCATCATTCACACAGGCCTGGCGGAGTTATAGGCTGCGAAAACCGTTCTCTCGGGTGGAAAGTTTAGGTTAGGCCTCTGTCAGTGGGAGTAATTTATAAGCGCTCACAGCTCGACGTGAGCCAGTGAGATGTGCTGGAGCTCGCTGACATTTGGTTAATGTGTGTTTTGTCAGCTTTCCAGTAGGAGCATTAAATACTGGAGACACCATAGTCCAAAAAGTCTGTACCTTCCAGGACCAGCTGGTAGCATGGTGCTAAAACAAGATGCTACGTGCTCACATGGAGCTTTTAATGCCTGTACTCAAGACTTGCACTTCAAGCAAGAAGCCAGAGAAGAAGAAGAACAGTCTGTTCCTTCCTCAGTTTAGAGACGTATCCAAATAGGATTTAGATAATGATGCCATGAGTAACAGTGAAGTTAGAGAATTTAGCACCAGGTGCTTAAAAATAGGCATTGCATGTTGGTACGTTACTCGTCCTCTGCAAAGAAAAGGTCAAAAAGAAGCAAAACAGCTAATTAAATTAGTTTTAGCAGTAAATCTAAACTGGATTTACTCTCAGGGCCATGAAAAGCACCACGTCTTCATTCCAGCTGCTCCAAAATAGACATTGTCCATTACAGTGTAGCTCACACCCGTCCACAGCCGTACTCCACTCATGAAAAAGTGGATGGTTGGAACGTTTAAGACCACGTGCTTAAAAACAGATACGTTGCTTTAGCTTTTAAAACCAGAGGCTTACTTCTCAAGGCCAAGAAGCCAAAAAGCTGCAAAACAGTTCATATTGATTTCTCTTCCACATAGGGTTTGGGTGTCCATGCCATGAGTAAGTGAATGGTTGCCCTGTTTAAGACCAGGTACTTAACACTAGACATGGCGCATTGGCATATAGCTTTCAACACCTGTAAGCAACACTTGTAGTTGGTCGTGTCCCATTTTGAAGGAGCTTCCAACTAATATATCGTCGCTGTCCAAAGAAAAACAAGTATCTACAAAATGGCAACCTTACAGGAGATGGCAAAATCCTGGTTGAGTTTGAATGTATGTCAGTGAAACTAGCATTTTTCCAAGCATGTTTTGGATCTTTCTAGTGATCCATTCATCATGAAAAGTCCACTCAATGTAAACAGCAGCTCATGTAATCAAATGATGCCAAAAAATAAAAATGGACCGAATTGGAGATGCATGGTTTTCATTGGACAGCGGTGAAATGGTAATCAGCGCAATGATGAAGGGGATGGAGGTTATAGTTTATAGTTCAGATCATGTGGTTTGAACAGTCTTTGTGCCTCAGCATAGGGCTTTTAATCCCCGTACTGAACAGGCTTTCTCTAAGTGTCTGTAGCCTCCCTGAAGGAGTGAAAGAGCAGGAGGGCTTATGAATTTTTCTGTGGAGGACCATCTGCATATCGTCACTGTCCAGTGAAAAACATGTATGTCCATTTTTGTCCATTTTGACTTTTATGCATCATTTGAAAACAGCAGCTGCCGTTTACACTGTGTAAGAATTGCATGAGGAATGGACCAACAGAAATGGCCCAAAAGGGCTTGGAAAGACGTCTGGTTCCATTGACTTCAATTAAAACTGAATAAGGTTTTTGATCTCTCCTGTAAAGTTGCCTTTTTGGAGATACTTGTTTTTCTTTGGACGGTGATGATATGTTACTCTTGTATAGCATGGTAGGGAGTCGCTTCATGACCGCTTAGCATGACGCCATGACAGTCTTTGGCATGGTGTTGAGGGCAGTCGTCGTAATGGTAACATGGTGGCCTGATGTCATACTGAGAGACACTACTTCTGTATGTGTAGCTCGATAAATATTTCCCACACCAATCTAATATCCGCACGGATGCTATGGCTTTAACCTGGTTCAGCAATTTGAGCTGGTTTTAATAATCTGCTGTGTATGGAACTTATGTTAGAAGTTGAAATGAGCAATGCAAGACTATACAGATACAAATATATGGCACATGATTCTAAACATTGTCTAACCAGTATTTACACTGGTCTGTAGAATGTTGTAGTTTTCATATATACAGTATACACAGGAGTGGCATGTTATAATGCAGGCCCTGCATGCCATCCCTGAGAGCTCCCCTGTCTGTAGGAAGATGGTTTGCTGTAGGGTCATGGACCCCCCCTCCAATAATAGTTAAAAATAATCATTACGCTTGTAGCATGGGCAAGATACGGTAAGATGCCTGAAAGTCATGTAAGGAGGATTGCAGCCTTGGACGATGGAAAAGTATAACTGCTTCTCCATGTCCTGTTCTTTCTCTCAGCAGAGGAAGGAAATGGCTGTCGGGTTTCTAAGATCTGCCAACGCTTTAAGAAATGAATGGAAAATAAAATGGTCATGGCTCACGATAAAATGCTAACCCATAAATTACAGAGAACTTTTGTAGCTCATAGAGATCGCTATCTCAAGAGGGACAAGCTTTGTGTAACCGTAGAGGGGAAAATGAATGGTCCACTCCGCAGAGCCTCAGTTACCAAGTATTAATGCTGCTGCACGTCACTTAGGGAGAAGTGAAAGCCGAAAGGCTCCTTCTGAAGCCAGTTCGTGAGAACATGTCGCAGGAGTGTCCCCCAGTTTTAAAGCGTTAGGCTGTTCCAGAGATCGGCTTTCTCTCTCTTCCCACATCGTAGTCTCAGCATTCTGTTAGGAAGCATGCGGTTGGAGATAGGGGGGTGAGTTAAGTAGCATAGAAAGTGGTTTTCCTTTAGCGGCGGCTGATTCACTGCAGAGATGCCAAACCTGAGTACAGTGACTCTCTTCTAATGTAATGTGTGTCTGCTCTTCATATGTCATTTTTTCTGATATCTGGTTAAAACTGGCTAATTAGTGAATTTTATTATTATAATTATTTAATTATTTATTCCTAACATGTATACGCACTATGCTGCTCTCCAAGTCCAGATTATTAGGTGTAGCTTTGCGGTCTTGGTAATCAAGCACGCAGGTGGGAAATGTGTTAGTACTAACCACACCCACAATACACTCCAAATATACTGAGGCGTTTCTAACGATGGCGATGCATATGGTCGTATTATCCAGCTCTGTGTTGATGTGTGACGTGAACAGCCTCTACCTTTTGAAGATGGGAGGCATGGGGGCCATTACTCAGGGCATTAAACTGCCATGCAAGCGAACTCGCTCTTCCATTTAGAGCTCTTGCCTGAGGTCTCTCTACATCACGTTTATTTGTCTTAGCTTTACAAAGAGGAGGGAAAGGAGCACGGAGTGAGTCTCTTGTTTCCTGATCTGTAGGGGGAAAGACTGCGTTTGGTAAACCCACCATTTTTCTTCCTTTTGCTGCGATCAGGTTAACTCATTCCCAGTTGGGGGCATTGCACCTCAAACTCTTTACAACTTTAAAAGGCAAAGGACATGGCTTTTTGTCGGGACACCAAAGGGGAACCGCTTTTGGTTCCCTAGAGAACCCTGAAAAGCTACTTCTGGAACCAAAAGTGGTTCTTCTATGCCATCGTTCCAAGGAACGCCTAATGGCCCTTTTTTTTATTTTTTTGTGTTTAAAGAAATGAATGCCCTTGCATTCCTCTAATGACGCATGCACATCTACAGTAATCCCTGCCGTTAAAATCCAAGAACAACTTGTGGTTGCATTACTGTCGTTGCCTTTCACTTTGCCTCTTGCTCCAAACCAGGCTAGACTTGCCTAACATGGTTAACCATAATGCCGTTTAGCCATCTGGTGGTGTTGAGTGCGAACCATGCATTTTTGTAGGTGCAGTGAGAGCGGGCATGCACAGCCATTTACCTAACAACCTTTAGCAAGGTTTTAAATGTGCCCTCCACTAAACTCCTAACACCTCCAGACGAGGGACCTTATTACTCGGGTAACTGCAAATCAAAGAGGACGCAGAAGAAGACTGACGGACGTAGGTCTAAACCCAAGCGCTCCCAGTGGCTTCTCTGCTCTGCTGTAATTTTGGACCGGTGGTTGAAGCTCAATTTCCCCCCTTATACCGCGTCTCCCGTTGTGACCTTATATGGGCTGCAGAAGACTTGGAGTTTCTTGGAAGACGAGAGCCTAGCCACATTTAATGCACCACATCAACCCAATGGGACACTGTTTTAAGTGGATGTGTAAATCGGTGTATAAACATTTGGTACTTCCATTGCTTGAGGTGGTATGGAAAGTTCAAGTCCAATCCAGCAAGCCCACGCCACCCGGGTTACCCCTGTCGCCTTCCAACTGATGCATTTAGCACTCATGTTGCCTCAGGGCAACAAACCCATTTTCATGGCTTTACAATGTTATGATTAATATTTATTGGCCATGAAAAGGTTGGCGATGAAGAGGAAGGACTGAATAAACCAGTAGAAATTAGTGTGATTGGTCACGCTGTTCCTGGTGGGCATGCCTTTAACCTCGCTTTCTGGTACAGTGCAGCTTGTGAATAACACATTGCACAGTTTCCCTTAGGGAAGCGTTTCCCTCCCCCATAAATTCTTATCCATCTAAAATGTTATTCAGTTCTGTTATGAGGTGAAGTGGCCATATTTATTTTACATTTAATAGCTCACCTCTATAGGGTGTTTTTAAATTGCTTGAATATGCATTGTGCCAGAAAGCAACATCGTACAATGCGAAACTGTATACAGCCAGTGGCAGGAGAAGTGTTACAACTGCCGAAGCCTTTTCATTTCTCCATTTAGGATGGACATTCTTTCATTTCTGGAGGTGAATCCTACTGATTACATCGTAAACAGGTCTGCTGTGGAGCTACTTCCTGTCCTGTGTGTTCTAATGCATCGGCTGGGTGCCACTGCCTTCCTGCTGACCAGTTTGCCTACCATCAAGCTTCTCCCTGTCTAGTGCTGTGAGGGTCTTCACCTGTATCTATCTGAAGATCATGCTGTTTAATTACAGACTAATCAGACGGTTCTTCCTCTGTCTCAAAAACACTCAACGCTTCTTCTGTTCTTTCTAACGGACTATTGTCATGGCCTTCCAGCGGTCACTAACAGTTATCCGGTTCAGTATTTTCAACCCGCATCTACCCTCGCAACCCTAAACCAACCCTAAAACTTCTAAGCCAGCCAGTCAGAGAATCAGCAGGAGGGTCGACTTCCGGGACCATGGTTGCTTTACACTGTTGATGTGCAGTAGTCAGTCAGTGCATTGTGCATTATGTAGGCAGTAGAGAGCCAATCGAAACTGACCCTAAAGAAAACCGTGTTGTAATGGATTGGTCAGGTCTGACCGAGGACAGATCTCTTATGACAAAGTGTTGGTGACCAATTGCAGGTTGGTTGTTGTTGTTGTGGTGGTGGTGGTGTTGTTTGTGGTGGTGTATATAGAATCAGTTAGTCACAAACTTTTTTAACCTAGTAATCAAGAGTTTTGTTTAAGGAAGTACAAAATCCAGCTTTGGGAAATTCCCCATGGTATAGGATCTCCTAACGATCCCATCTTGCTCCGAGGGAATGTTTTCTGTGGAGTGTTGGGTCAGCGCAGTCTTTTGATCTTAGTACTGTTCTGGCACAGAGATAACCCAGGCATGTCCCTAATGTATTTGCTGGCACGTACTCACAGGCTTTAGAGCTGAAATTATGATGACTTATGAATGGATGTTGACGGAATTGTTTGTTGGGGGGAATAGAAATCGGGCAGTCTGATCCTGAATTGCTCGGCTGTCATTTTCTGTAATGAACGGTGACTGTTTACTCACACTGCGGGTACTTATGATGCCTTATCTCGTTGGCTGAAATGTGCCTGGGAGCCCAAAAGAAATGTGAAATGTATGATTAACGATAATGACTTTCATAATTTCGACAGATGGCCATAAAAGTGGACTCACTATTTTGTTTGCTGTCCGAAACAGCAACGGCCTGTTCTTTAGAATGGTGGTCATTTTCAGAAAACCGTATTTTCAAAAAGCCTTCGCGTTAGCCAGTGGACCATAATTCACTACATGAACCTACCAAAGACCATCTTTAACGAGCGAAGAAAAGCCGTTAGCTTGCGCCTTCAGAATGAGTCTGCCATGTGCAACTTTAACAACCAATTTAAGGATTTATAGAGATGTAAGTACTGTACAATGAAACAGTTCCTGTTGTCTTGTGCCTTGGTCCATTAAGAGCGCTTGCAGGGGTTTGATGGGAATTCTGTGTGGTAAGCTGTGGGACATTAAACTGCGCTCCAGGGGCTGGCTGCTGCCCTAGCCGTAGCATGGGGGCAGACGGGATCTGGTGAAGCGAAAGAGGAACCGTATCCAGGCCCTGATCCCCGATGAACATGCTGAAAAGTAATTAGAGTCCGCTTGGCTTTTCCTCGTGCTGCTTTAGGAATGGGTGCTGATGAAGCGAAATGGCAGGATTCCGTTTTTCCTGCCTTTTCTGACCCGGACTTGGTTATTAGGTGATCGAGACTAGGCCTGTTTAATATGCTGCTTGTTTTGTGTCTTCTTGAGCCATATAAAGAGTCAGTAAATGTTTTATTGTGTGTGGACTGATCGCCGATGTCCTTTGGGTGTTTGGATAAATGAGGACATATACATCACCCGGCAAACAGTTGGTAATCAAGTCATATTGTGTGAAATCATATCAAGGGTTGATCTAGGGTTTGAACATTTGGGAGGGTGAAGAGTACACAGTACTGAAAACTAGAGTGGCAGCTGATATAAATATATAGTATTCCAGGATTAAAAAAGGGGCTCTAACTGAAGTACTACCCTAATGAAGGTCATCTAGAACGAGTGTAGGGCTGGGTGGGCAATATGACCATGTTTTAGGTTATCATGATCAATTACACTCGTTTTTCTGACTGCATTGCGGATATTGTCCGTTCTTGTAGGATCCTGACAAGCTGCATGGTTCTTTAGAAAGTCTCATTTTGTCATTTTGCCATTTGGTAATTGGGATAAATGCAGTGCAGTGTGAAAGTCTTCAAGCAGTGAAATTATATTGCGTGTCAGGAACACTTTTGGTAGTACTGTAGCAGTGGAGCACAGGGTGATCCTCGCAGTGTAGTTGACCATATTCATGTTGTGGCTTAAATTGGGAATATCTCGGGACATGATTTCATCTCCCTGTTTATTTTTCTCTTATTGTAGTTATTGCAAAATCATCTTCAAACACTTACACCCCCTCATGTTTTTCTTATCTTTATACAAAAAAAACAAACAAACAAAAAACTTAAAAAAAAAAAAAAAAAAAAAAAAGCAGCCCACAAGGTTTGTTTGGCTGAGAGTTGCCGCTGGTGGTTAAAAAGAGCCCTGGTTGTTAAGACCCCGGTAAGGCCCCAGTATGGGGTACATGTTCAGTACCATTCATAAATGCTGTATAAACCAAATACAGTACTTTATTAATGGACTGCAGTCTTTTGACTAGTGTGCTTCCATTTTAGTATGAAATGGTTGCTCTCCCTCGTCCGCTCGCCAGTTTGGCAATAGTGGTCCATTTGCCTTAATAATAATTTAATGATACACCCTCTGGTTCGGGTTATAGGTCATATTTCAGGAGTATCGGAGGTTGTTTTATGGGGTACAGGTCTTAGGAGGGGTCCTTTTAAGATGGACCAGCGAAGAGTATTGTAGAGATGTAAAGAACCTGCATAGGGTGACGCTTCTTCACATGCATCTATTTTAAAGCGACTCTCTGAGGAACCCCATCCCTTGAAAGTGTTTCTTCTCTGGCGTCACTCGGAGAACCCCTTTTGGCTGCCTGCTGAGAGTGCTTTTAGGCTGAGGATGTTTCCTCTGGAAGAAATGCAAATTGAATCATATTTGACTATATTATATTTTTGCCTTCAAATTGGACGTGATTGCTTAATGTGCAGTGGCTGCTGAATGTTGGAGAAGGCGGTCATGGAGAAGACTGTAAACCATGCGCTAAGCAGTTTTGTGCTATTACTCAGATGTCTAATAAGCTAAATTGATTTTAAGTGCTCGAGCGGCTGCATGTTGGTCTTTTCGCTGCAGCAGTGGGTCGCCGTCTCGTGTGCTGGCGCGTGCGGACGGAGGTTTTCCTCGTGTTTACTGAGGGTATGCGTGTGCTGTAATTGACTTACGATCGGGACTTTTTTGACGTAAAACGTTCAGAGCCATGAAACCCAAATAAGCCTTTGGGGCAGGGACTGCTGGCCTGTGTTTTTCTTGGTGCTCAACGGGTGATACCCGATATGATTTATATCCTCGGCCTCGGCAGCGTGCGGTTGAATCTATAACTGAGCTGTAACAGCATGCAGTCGGGCTAATTACAGTATAGGGTGCGGGGGGCTGGCACCATACGTGTGTACCTGATATCGAGAAGGAGAGAGAGAGAGGGAGAAAGAGTGGCATTGTTTTTTTGCATCCTGTGCTCCATTTTGTTCAGTGACCTGTTGCACTTTTATATTTAGCGGCCTTGTTATGACTACCAGAATTCCTGTCGATAAACACAGAGCTTGGCGAGTTGTGTGGAGTGCAGTTTATGTATGTGGAGAGCGCAGCGAGAGCTGTTATTATCCCATCATTTGTGTGGAAGATCTGAGGAGCAGAGCTACAACTGCTGCCATGTAATTACGCTCTGGCCACCAAAAAAATACCAGAAAATAAAGCAGCTTGAGTGGAATTAGATCTGCGCCTCTCTCTCCCTCTCTCACTCTCTTTCTCACTCTTCCACTCTCCCTCTCACCCTGTATTTTTAGTCGGACTGCCACAGCATGTTACATGTTCTTCACTTCCGGGCCTCTTTCAGTGACAAAAGGTCAACTACGGTTACTCTACCGCTTTGCTGCCTCCTGTTGAGGGTTCCTCTGGATGAATGGGCAGTGAAAACATCATCGGCGAAATGACATCTACATCTTTTCCTCTAGTATCCGACCTCTCCGGGCAGAACCAAGCCCAGTAACTGAATCCCAGGGTCACTCTGTTATATTAGAAGCTGAGTAACTACAATTCATTCTTCATTACCAAATACAATAGCTTCGGGCGCAGCTTAGAAAAAAGTTGTGTGTTTTTTTTTTAAATTATTATTTATTTATTTTATTTTTTTTAATGGAATTCTTACATTAATAAGAAGACTGCTGATCTGGGGACCATGGTGGCCCCCCGCTATAACTGAGCGGATCTCCTCTGACATCATCCTATCTAGATTATTTCATTGTCTACTCCAGTGATGGTCTGTTAGTGTAACACCAGCATAACGAATGCCTTATTTTATTAAGAAAACTGCATTAAAGAGGAGGGGGATGGTAGGCTTTTCCATTTCTTCAGTCTTCCTTTGGTGTGTTGATGTGTTCCTTTGTGCCTGTGTACTCTGCAAACGGTCCACCTTATTGGGATTCCGTCCCTTTTTCTCTGTTACAGGGTGACAACATCTTGTAACACAATTACCCTTATTACTCCCCGACCCTCCGGCAAGCTTGGCACACCCGCACACAACAAACAGAGAGCTACAAAACTGAGAAAGTACTCGTCTGAAACGCTCTGCTTCAGTGTACCTTGCAAAGGTGGATCACTTCTACCAACCTGTTTTACCTGACTTTAAAGTAGGGACTCAAACTGATATGGCCAATATAAGAACAGCCACTGTGCTCTGAGTGGGGTCAGAGCTTTTAGCAGGATATAGCTCTGGCCGGTTGAGCTGCCATAGGAGTGTGTCAGCTGAACAATCTGAGCACGCGGGGCTCTTCTGGAGGCAGGGGTTAAAGACACAAGAGCTAAAAAGAGACATTTGAAACCTAGTTGGTGAAGAAGGGCTTCGTACTGCTCACATCCAGTGCTCTCCAGGGGTGGGTAGGTTGTTGAGAGAATTCCTCCTGAAGCCCATTTTTCAGCATCTCTGCTTAATCGCAGCTGCAGAGCGAGGAGCAAACAAAAACCTAAACATGTGGAGATGCTCTGAACTACAAACTGTTGCTTCCTCCCACCCTATCTCCTGGAGCATGTTTCCACAGCATGCATGGTGGTCTGAAGGTTCTGGCAGCAATTACACAACTGATTGATTTTAGGTGTGTGGATCTTCAGGTCCCTCAGGCAAGGCTTTGTGTAGGTATCTGTACTTTAGTAGAATAATGCTGAGTCCAGTGCCAGCTGTGCAGTGTGTGCTTTGTGATGCAGAATCATGTCGAGTACCCAACATTTACGTTGGTATGCTAATTTCCCTATTGCGTTTTGATTTGATTGGACCTTGATTGGAAAAATTCCACAATTTCCAACAATTAGATGATGGCTTTGGCTTTAGGTCCAGCTTGCAGCTTGTTCTGCAAAAGTAAACATGTTTTTTGGAGCCATGCCGTCAAAAAACCATTCTAGGTTCCCCAAGAGGAACCATTCAGTGGATGGTTGCTTAAACGGTCATGGTCGTTAGTTGTATATGAGATGTGGGGTTATGAAAAACCTTTTCGAGGTGTTTGTATCTCATGACATAAAGGTTCTCTCTCACTCACTAATGCTTCTCAGTCACTCAATGGGGTAAAGGTATGAAACACCCCGGACAGGACGCCAGTCCATCACAGGTCCATATACAAAGTGTCCGTCACTACATTTGGTTGAGACAAACAAAAGGAACCAGCAGTGCCACATTCAAATGGCCAATAATTATGAATATATGTGTATATAGGTTTATACAGTCATTTTAGCATGCCTAATTATTGTTGCTGTCTGAACAAAACTTGTCAATTAAAAAAAAAAAACATTTTCCAGTTTTTAATATAATTTTTTTATATAATATATATTTTTTTATATATTTTTAAAATATAATTTAAAAATGCCGTTTCCTCTATACATTGTGAGCAAATTTCACTAACGGACCAAAAAATGGCTCAAAATGATTTGGCAGAATGTCCGGTTACGTTGACCTGCATTGAAATTAGTGCATGTTTTTGCCGCCCTGATAAAATTAGCATTCTGGAGGGAGTTTGAGGTTTTGTTCCAACAGGCTTCTGCTTCTGATTATATTTAGTGATAGCCACAGTGTGATCAGAAAAGCAAATTGGGTTGCAATTAATCACTGTACAAGTTGTTTATTGCTCGCCCCTAGTTCTATGCCAGATGAAAGATTTCCAAGCCAGTAATCTCTTATCTAAACTATATCTCCTCACCAGTGCCGAACAAGGTGCCAGGTGTTTGCTTCTACTGGCTCCCTCATTAGCTGATGCCTGCAGGCCTCGAATATCATTTTGGCTGTTCATATAGGTGATAGATATGGTTATTACATAGTGATGAAAAGGCCTGTTAACATCTACGAGTCTCAGTGGTACCCTCTTGTTTAAACAATAGAGGTTTTGTGGTCAGGTTTTTTTTTTTTTTTTCTTCTTCCTTTCAATCTTATTGCGCAGAGCCAGAGGCTACAACTGTGCACTTGAGTCCCTTGGCCTCACTTGGGGATGTGTGCTGCTATTATGTCAACGGAGTGTCGCAAAAATAACAGGCATTAAAAGCTGGCATAAAATTACATCACCTCAGTCATTACCAGGTTCCAACGTGGTGGGAAATTAAGTGTGTAATTTAGACCTTTGGAAATAAAGCAAAGGGGTCGAGACTACAGCATGACATTGCACTCTTGGTGCAGGGCCATTGCCAATTACTGGGCTGGTTTAACGGCGGGCTCCAGAAGCCCACAGAGGATGTGGTCGTCAGATTTTCTGTTTCTCCACAGCGCATGGTCTCCCAAGGATCAGCAGAAGGAATATCTTGGAATGGAAATCGCCGATAATGCATCACTAGCCCACTTCTGTTTAAATGGTTCCCAGATAGCTAAACCAGGGAGCCTTCCTAACATTAAATAAGGTCAGGGCTTGGAGATCACAGCGTATCTAAGCATGACTATATCCTCTGAGCACAGAGCGTCAGTTAAGGGAGCTCCAATTTATTAAACCCCTTCATTCAGAATGCCCTGCAGCATCATCATCAGGGAGACAGGCAGTGAAATATGGATAAACAGAGCAGTTTGGCCAAAAATCTGATTTGCTCAGTTTTCCGTTTACCCCAGATGTAGTCAATCAGCCAAGACGGATTTGGTGTCTAGAGTTGGCGTCCTTAGTTTAGAGCTGGAGCTACGAGGGTAAAGTTGCTGACAAACAATAAAAGTAAGTATTCACTCTTCAAATCTTATTTCTGTCGATAAAAACCCATAAACCTCTCCCAGAACTTCTCTCAAACCACATTCAGGTCTTCAGGAAGGTCGTGCGGACTTGCCAGTGTGGTTTAGAGCACTCTGACTTACTGTGAGCTATAAAAATCTACCAAACTTTCCTGTGTAGCTAAACATCGCAGTTAGTCATTTTAGAAACAACATGGTTCAGAATTTAGCACTGCTGTTTCCAGAGTAATAGATCCCATCACACCTTTCTGTACACTTACTTTTTTTTTTTTAGTAGTTTGAATCATACAGTGCAGTAAACCATATTAACAAGTCAGTGCCACCTTAATAAAGGCCTAAATGTGGTTTGAGAAATTTTGGTGATGTGCTTATGCAAAAGATTTGAGTGGCTATTGACTCCTAGTGTTTGGTAGTTTCCAGCGTAGGCATATCTCTTCTATTTCGTTGGGTAACAGTTTTGCTGCCCATTGATGACCAGAGGAAGATGGTCGCGGTTCCCCTGCTTACTTTCTTCGAGCCTTTTCTTTGCTGTGGTCACCCTTAAATTGCATTGCTAGTAATGTTAGCCTTACTGCTACAGCGCAAAACCAAGAGTTAGGTGGGACACCAAACATCCCTTGGCTGATCAACGACATCCGGATAGGACTGCTTAGTGTGTATGTTTAGCTCTTTCAACAAATTATTCTTTTGAACGTTTAGTGATGGTGTCCAATCACTTCGAGCTCAACTTCTTCATTCTTGATCCCCAATAGACAAACCAATATAGAGATACATCTATGCTAATCAACTAGCATAGCTTTGTTGGGTGACCAGCTAAACCACCACCGAACCAGCACCACAAGCCAGCTACGAATCATGGACCTCATTGTTTTTTGCCAGAATGATTTGCTTCCCTGCATAGTCCACTCTGGAAGGAACTATTAGAGTGATTAGACCGCACCCCTGTGTCTGTGATTGGACTCCAGAGCTTGGGTCATGGGAGACGTGTTGGAGGTTTGTTATTCATTTTCGGCCTGACTGGTGAGGCTGTGAGGAAATGGACTCTGGTGTTCAGGTGCTTCCCACACCGCCAACCCCACCCCCCTCCTCCAGGTCATAGCATCTGTGGATGGAGCGGAAGTCGGGCACCTCCAGGAGCTGTTTTTCATGCTTGTCACCCTGTGCTAAGTGCATCTGCAGATTGCTTATTGAGGCTGGCTTTGGAGGGCTCCCTCACCCTTCCAGAGCTGCTTCAGACAGTTTCCTTTCGATTGCAGGCTGGCCACACCTGCGAAAGTTCAGAAAGTGCAAGCTGCGTTCTTCTGCATAGTTTGGCAAGGAGAACGAGTGCTAAAAGTTCAGATGTGCTCCTTCAATTTCTCACTTTGTAAGGCATTTATGGTTGCTGTCATAAGAAAACCTTCTCTGAAACGGTAACAGTGTGGGACAAAGGGGAAAAAACCTGAATCTGGATCTAGGAAGTCATTTTGGACCATTTCTCTTGGTCAGTTTCTCATGGAGTCTTTTACTGAATGTAAATGGCAGCTGTTCTTTTCCGATGGCGCAAAAAATGCAGCTGAGGTTTTCATATGATGGTGACTGTATATAAACTAACAAAGTAGGAACACTCGTAAAGTTGCTGAATGGGAAGCTTCCATGTCTCTGCATGGGCCCTTTGCTTCCCCCAACCAAGACGTCCGGCTACTCCAAAGCGTCTCCCCCTTTATTTCACTCTTTTAATTTTATGACTCTGGCAACCATCTCGAGAAAGAACGGCCCTCCAGAGGGCAAGATGGAGTGTTAACAAGCTCCTACATTTTCGATCTAGCCAAGGGTGCGCTCACTCCACCCCCCCCCCTCCGCAACCGATCACCACTTCACTCCTCCCACCTCTGTCCCACAGTCTGACCATCCCCATGGGGGTGTCTGGGGGGGGAGGTTGCGGCCTCCATCCTGTTTGCCATCACCTCTTTACGAGCGCTCGAGAGTGACCTGCCGGCCGACGGTTGCCAGGCACAGCGCATGCTGAAAAAAGAGAATGTGCCGTGAAAGGAGGCGATTCAGGGGCCCAAGTGCTCGCAGGCATGCCGAGCCAAAATAATCAGATCAGCCTCTTGGCCGAGGCCTTCACACTGGCCCTTTTGTTGACCCCCTCCGCCTTCAACCATATCCCCCCCTCCCCAATTCCGTGCTATAGACACCCCAAACACAGGCCTGCCTGAACGGTGTTTGAGTGGGGGGGAAAGGGCAGTCATGTTGTTATTGTTGATTACAGGGATTTGTCTCTGGACTCCTTCACTGTATGCTTTATTTATTGGTCAGTGAGAAGTGACGCATGGGCAGGGGAGCTGAATGTTGCGCTTGGAAGTGAAGCATATGCTGATCTAGACGGAGACCGTTGCGTTTTTGAATGGCTGATAATAATGTACCCTGTAGGCCAGAGCCTTGTGTACAAGTGCAGAAATGTAAATATTAGCATGAAGTAAAATCCAGCGCGTCTCGTGTTTGCGGTCTACAGGCTATGTACCATGCAGCATGTCTGAAGAAGAGCGATCCATCACACGTTAAGGATCAGCTCTTCGCTCTGGGCCGTGTGAAGGGAGCGGGAAGGACGGGCGGGGGTGCTAATTTAATCCTGTTGGAGGAGAGTTATGGAGTTGTTGTGAACGTTCAAACAATTAACAGCTCTGTCTTCATTTGTCAGACCTTGTGAGCATAAATCGCTTTGGTTTCCAGCCAAATAACAGAGGTGCTCATTCATCTTGTTCCTTTCCCTCAAGACGTGAGAGAGCATGCCAAGGTTAGGCTGCCTGTTCTCTGCTTCGTTGCCTTGGGCCTTTCCAGAGAACTGGAACATGTTTTCGGAGGGGATTAGCAGCTTTTCATGATCCGGAGGTGGTAAACAAAGCGGTTTTAATTCTGTATTATGTCCTGATGTCTCCTTGGAAGAACTTCACCGTGTCGAAGAGGCACTGCGCATTGTTAAACGGTTCCCAGAGGTACTACCTAACCCATAGAATGTTAATTTGTTGTAGGAGCCACCCATTTTCTGTTTGCCTTGGCTTTAGCATGAACCCGTTACTTATCCTCCTACCTCATAACATGTGGAGAAGTCGCATCTGCTTGTACATCCCTGCGGATGAAGCGCTGCTATTGCTTCAACTCAAGCAAGCCTAGTAGCCAGCGCTCTCGGGCCAGCAATAACATTCCAAAGTGCTTGTAGTCTGATGGCTTCTGTGTTTTATTAGAGTGATCTGCTCAGCTAATTACAATGGCTCATATTATCAGAGGATGTATCGCATTCATATACAGCCTCTCGGTTTGCAAAGTGTCGTTTATATGGGCTCCATGGAGAAGGAATGTTACGGGTCTGCCTGTCATGTACCAGAATTCCAGATTGGATTTCTGCATTAAGTTGCTGATATGCTAATATAAATTCTTTGCGCTGTTCCTGGGTTCTCTTGAGGCAGTGAAGCTGGACACGTCAGGAGGAATTTCAGTTGAATGCAGTGCAAGCCCTTAAACTCTCTGCTTGGAACATTTTAGATGCTTTAAAATGAGGTGCTAAATTAAGTAAATTTTGCGAGGAATTTATGTCCGTACCTCGTGGTCCAATCAGCCGAACATCTGTAAATGAAAGAAAGTGTTTTGTGGCCAGCACGGAGACGTGAGTAATAAAGAGCACCAGGAAAGTTGAGGTCAGGAAAACTTTAGAAGTACTATTCAAACAGGATTAGTTTCACAAGGGGAGCTGAGGTCATGAAATATTAGCACAGGATGTCTGAAACGTTTGTCCGTTTCAGACAGCATAAGACATTACATATGCAACACGTTTGGCTGCTCATAAGTAGAGGGCGCGTGCAAACTAGGGCCCAACTGATGTATCCGTTGGCTAGCTTAGATATGACGATAATCAGCACCTTTTATTTTGGTTGTCATACCTGCGGGGAATTCCACTCTTAATCTTCTGGTAATGGGACAAAACCTTTATTCGATTGAAAACGCGGTTTAACTATTAACTACACAATCTGACCTCATAACACAGTCATGGTAAATATTACAAAAACACGTGATTTGGAGCTAAACAAACTTGAGCATAAAAGACGTGTGTGTGTGTGTATATATATATATATATATATATATATATATATATATATATATATATATATATATATATATATATATATATATATATATATATATATATATATATGCGGATCATATTAGTTATGTAGTTGTAAAACATTATATAACAATATATAGAACACTACAGGGGTTGGACAATGAAACTGAAACACCTGGTTTTAGACCACAATCATTTATTAGTATGGTGTAGGGCCTCCTTTTGCAGCCAATACAGCGTCAGTTCTTCTTGGGAATGACATATACTGCGTCCTGCACAGTGGTCAGAGGGAGTTTAAGCCATTCCTCTTGCAGGATAGTGGCCAGGTCACTACGTGATGCTGGTGGAGGTTCGTCCTTCTTGGTGGTATGCTGACATTACCCTGGATACCGTGGCTCTTGATACATCACAAAGACTTGCTGTCTTGGTCACAGATGCGCCAGCAAGACGTGCACCAACCATTTGTCCTCTTTTGAACTCTGGTATGTCCCATAATGCTGTGTGCATTGCAGTATTTTGAGCAGGACTGTGCTCTTACCTGCTAACTAAACTTTCACACTCTGCTCTTACTGGTGCAATGTGCAAATTAATTGGAAGGCTGGATTTGGAGACCTCCCCACTACTAAAATGACAGGTGTTTCAGTTTCTTGTCCCCTGTATATATATATTATATATGTATGTACAAAGAAAAAACGTCCAGATTTACACATTTGATCACAACTGCTGTTTACAGGTATGTGAAAATTTGTTGACCAACAGAAATGGTCCACCCCCATTGACTTTCATTCAGATTAAATAAGGTTTTTGGCCTCTCCTGTAAAGTTGCCATTTTGGAGATTCCTTTTTTTCTTTGAACAGCAACTATATAACATATCATTTTCTCTGATTTTTTTGACCCTAGTATCTGATGATGTCACCCTGTAACAGAGAAAAATATGGAATTTCAGCAAGACCTTTCAGGCAGCTAAGAAAAAAGTGGTTTCTGTGGGACAGAGTCTCTCCTTCACACTTTGGCTTTTCTAACCTTGCTGACTGTTAACATACACAAAAGCTGAAAACCAGAAAAGCATAATGGGTCCCCCTGAATTATCATTCAGAGAGGTGTGATGTGAAATGCCCTAGAAACAGTTCCTGAGTTGTTCACTGTAGTGGTTATGGCATCTCATAAGAGCATCTCAAGAGTTTGATGCCCCTGGGAAAGTTGATGGGCTGAAAGGTTAAGAATGGGTTGTTTTGTGGTGGAGACTGTAATGCTGAACATGCAGGGCATCGGGGGCCACAACAGTATTTCACCATCACCATTACATATGACAGCTAAGATACGTGTAGGTTAACCGATCATTGTCTGTAGTACATGAAATGGCTATGTTAGCACCTCTACAAGTGAATGCAGTAAAGCATTAGCATTGTTGTCTGTAAAGTCCCAAGCTAATGGTCAACACCACTGTATTAAATCAAGCTATATTTCCCTCATTGTTAATGGAAATGAGTTGTACACTTGCCAGGAACTCCTTTTCCACCGAATAAAGTGGAATATTTACTGGAATGGTATTTTGCATAGGGATATCACTGCCTTGGACAGCTCATTTTATAGCAGGTAAAAGGCGGTGGCCTCTTCACTGGACCAGTTTTCGTGACTTACTTAGTATAACTGCTGACTTGATGGACTTGTGCAGTATAAGTCAATGTGCAACACATCTCTTAATGAGCAAGCTGCACTGGGATTATTTTCACTGCATGTCAACTTCACTTTGAAGTCCAAGACAAAACCCAATACATCACTTGCACTTGCCAAACGAGGGCTTCTGCGGAGTCTCACTTGCTCGGAAAAATGCAATGTGAAGGAAAATGTAATGTTCTCCTACGCCTGTTACAGATGGTAGTAAATCATCATCACTCATTCATGCACGCTTGATGTATGCACGTCTGTTATAACTCCAGCAGGGGCCGCATTGGTCGGGACAGTCTGTAGTTGCCCCCATCACCACCGCTTCATTAATGCACTAATAGCCGGGCCAGCAGCGCATTCCGCAGCGCTCTGCGCTAATAGGGCGCTGTGTAATTATGTGGCCGACCTCAGCGTGGACCAGCTGCTTACGGCCTGCCAAATGTGGTTTCCTACTCATGGACCCCTAAAGCACTTTTATACGAGGCTAACTCGACTATCGTAAAGATTAGCGGAACGAAGAATAACAGTGGTGTAAATCTTGAGTGTTGATCTTTTTTGATGCCGACGAGAGGGAACATGAAAAGCGAGATGGGGGTGGGGGAGGCAGGGGTACGTTTTGGCTCCCCTGTGTTCAGAAACAACATGTTATTAGGACTAGAAACCGCTGGGCATAAATTACGGCCTGTCTTGCGCAAATGTAATGCTTCTCTGGTATTATTTATTGTCAGAAGGAAGTTGTTCTTCAGTGCTGAACAAGAATGTAATTAGCGTGAGATTACATATGATGTTCCTAAACATCAGTTCATCTTTAGTAGATGGTGTTTATCCATGAGCGAGATGTAGCCTCTGACACTGCTGAGTCATCTTAACTCGAGGTACTGTAGATAGTCCGCGCTGACATTGGCTGAAAAAGCCTCAGTGCCTTCTGCCATCCTATTATCCCGCATGTTGTCTTTGTAATTAACTGAAATGGTTTCTTTTCGTTGCATCAGACCTCCAGTAATCAACGGCACTGTGATAAATGATAAATGAAAACGTGATTAATAGAGTCTAGACTATTGTTTTGGGCTGTGTTGCATTGATGAGCTCATTTCTTATAAATCCCCACCTCTTGGCAATATCTATCTTTTAGCAATGTCATAGCATCTGGAACTTAAACCTGCCTTATGTGAAACTCTGGAGGACATTATGAAGGAACTGGGGGTCAGTCACAATACTAGAACAGAATTAAAATCATAATCTAACCTGTATAACACCAAAATAGTTGCTTTACTCACCTGATTGTGTGGAATGGATGATGTTTGTGACGGGACCTTACTAACTGACTAGCATTTAGAGGGCTTATCTGTGGTTAGCTGTGGTTGATGTAGCTCAGCGGATAACACCACTGCCCGCCAGAGAGTCACCACCACCACATGTGGGAGACTGGGGTTCGAATCCCAGTCTGGGTGACTACGCTGTGCTACACCAATAAGAGTCCTTGGGCAGGACTCCTAACACTACATTGTAATATGGTTAACCTTGTAAGTCGCTCTGGATAAGAGCGTCAGCTAAATGCCGTAAATGTAAATGGAAGGCGAGTCACAATGTCACATGACCTTGGTAAACCAATAAAATGTACAACTTTAATAGTTCACCCTGGAAATAGGTGATTGTGTGCCGGACAATACCTGGCCGAGGACTGGGAGTTGAAAAACTGGACTGTTCAGCCTTAAACCGGACATGTGGCCACCTAGTCATAAGTGACCTTAAAAGGTTTCTAAGCACACATGGTAACCAAGTAAGTGAACACAGTACACAATTTTTAAGCCATTGTTTGCAAAATGTCAAGCCGATCATTAATGGTTGCTGACAGATAAGCAGTGTTGCTAACTCTGAGGAGAGTTACTAGTTAGCATTAGTTTAGCTGCAATGATAACAGCTCTGCTCAGCATATAACACTGACTTACTAAAGCTTTAGATATGATAATAATGTGTTTTGAATCTGAGGAAGTGACGATGAGCAACTGGTGTTCAAGGGTTTTGTGGTGTTTGGGTCTGTAGCCTTAATGTTTAGCTTAGTAAGCCATCAATTGATTAGCTCCCACCCTGCAAATCAATGGTGTGTAGGGCGGGACGCTAACAATCAGCTGTCCAGGGGTTCGTTTTTTTTTTTTTTTTGGTATTCTGATCCTAATTTTGGGAATCAGGTATGAATTTTTTGGAAAGGGTGCAAAAATACTTAAACTGGGAACTACCTCAATGATAAGGTTCATAGCAGAAACTTATGGGTTAGGGCTGTTGTGCAGCTCTTTTTTAGGAGTTTGCTGAAATCGCCGCCAAACACAACCTCTCCAGTGCCAACTGTCAAAAACACAGTCCTCTGCTCTACTCCAGTAAACCCACTCGTATTCAAGCTCTTCATGCCCTTCAAAAAAAAGTCCTTGTATAAATTAACCTAAAAGAGCCCATCATGAAAATCTGAACGACTTACAACATATGTGGGTTAATGTGGCCTTCAGTGTATGCCCTTTGCACCTTGAGGTAGACCACCTCAGGGAACCACTGGTTTACCCACATTGCTATTATCCTCTAGCTGCTACTAGGAGAAACTTGGAGGCGTGGTAGATGGAGTGAGGCCTTGTTGTTAGTGCTGCAGTGCTCTGCAAGAAAAACGACCCTCTTGGAGATTCAGGTTGCCGGTTTCACACTAAACGGAACCTTGGATGGGTTTCTGCACAGAAAGGACTTTCTCAGCCTTGCCTCCTAACTATGGGGCGAGACTTTAAATATTCACTCTTGAGTACTGTTCTGGATGGTATTCAGGACAGCCCTACGACCCCTGTATAATATATATGAGTGGAATGTCTGTCTTTAGATGTTCCTAAGTGGAATTGAAATTTAACATGTCATGATTTTGAAATACCGGGGTCGTTTTTATTTATAGCCCTACTATACTGTCCATGTTCCGTTATGACGATGTTTCTGTGGCTAATGTGCTTCTCAGTCAATCCCAAATGTTCCAAATATCAGTGTTTATTGAATGTTTATGGTCCAGATTTATTTTAATAACTGTTACTTCTAAACATGTAGTAAAGATCCTTCAAGTGTAGTAGGTCCCGTCTCCCAGGGATCCCTGCAGTACTGCAAACGGATATTTTCCTTGTTATTTCATCCTGAGTGAGGATCATTGTGCGTATCTGTCTGCCGTTAAATAGACACAGTCGAGGAGCAAAAGTAGTTTTTTCCGTCTTATCAAACCCATGTTGGCCAGGCTCGGAGCATTAGCTGAAGATTAGTTGAGCTTTTTTATCACTAAATCTCTCAACACTTCCCAATAACTCAAAAGCACATCCTCGCCGATCCAAAGTCATGTCAGCAAGAATTCGCTAACGCATGCACTGTCTGTCCTCCACAGCGGCCGACGTGAACCTGTCGGAGTCTGGGGAGATCGAGCCATTGGCCGAGGCCCAGAGTGGAGGCTTGCCAACACCTGGAGGTACAGTATAACAGCTCTGAACTCAACCACACAGCCCCGTAGCCATACATTAAAAAAAAGCCCATGCTTGGCTATATGCTGCCCCCTACACTAGCACTCAGCTGCTTGCTATCAGAGGGGCTAATTACCTGGCGCATGTTTTCTTTTATCTGCATTAGCGAGAAACAGTTTACTTAAGGGTTGTTTTTGTGGACACCACCTCAGGCTTTCTGGATGCAGTGTTTCAGAGCCAGGCGTTTACCTTTCCTAGAACTGTTTATCAGCCTTGCTAGCAGAGCTGCACCCTGACAGTCGACGAATCGCATCATCAGTTGGAGACCCAAGAGTCGACTGAGATTCTTCACGAGCCACTGATCTGCCTAAATCTTAAAGTGCAGGTTTAGTGTGATGGTTTACTCGTTTAGAATCTCTTTATTATGTCTAAAGAGAAATAAGAGAAATATAGTAGTAGAATCTCTTTATTATGTCTAAAGAGAAATATAGTAGTCCGTCAGTAGACCTTGATGAATAAGAGTAGTTGTTTTTATTTTAAAGTGGACAATGCATCATTTCAGTTTTTAAAAATATTAAATATGATTTTTTTTTTTTCTTTTTTCTATTGACTACTGACAAGGAAAGTGGTGGTCTTGATCTTGTTGAAGAGTTATCACGTTATCAGATGACATGAATTTATATCAAACTCTTTTATTTGTTTGTTCATTTGAACATCATTTTTAATATTTAAAGTGAACTTGAAGAAAAAGAAAATGGGCTATTAGAGCTTTATTAAAACAGGAATGCATGTGTGCTGCCTGTCTTGATTCCACAGTTCTGTACGACAGCCCTACGTTATATACATTCAGTGCTTATATGGCAATTCAGATAGCCATATTCAGCTTTTGTTACTATTTCAGTTATGACTATTTCAACCAACTTTTGAATTGCTTAGAAATATATTTCCCTGTCATGCTGAAGCATTTTACGTTGCTTAAATAGTCACTGACATTTGCACCAGTGGAACAAATGGTCAAATTTTCATACTGAAGGCCAAATCCTAGTTGACCCTTACTTGCTAGCCAGTTTTTCTTTGTTCTCTCTGGTTCCTCTCTGTTCTTTCTGAGCAGAGAAGTCCAGGTTGCTTCTTGGCAGCTACAGCTTTAAGATCTCAACCACCACCTTTGCTATCAGGTAAATCCGTGGCCTAGTGCATGCTTGGCTAGCTCTTAGTGATTGCAACTCTCGGAAGTCATTAGCCTTGAGTAAAGCCTTAGCTCTGATGGGACGCTCTTCCCCTCTCCCCTTTTTTCCCCTGGCTTCATTCTACTCATACCGCAACCCCGAACCTTGAGGCGAAACACACCCCCGTCTCCACGACAGCACTGACGACTAGCAGCCCCCCGGACCCCACACTTCCACACAATAAAAGGAAATGACTTTGTGGACGTTATAATGGCCTCGTTTGTCACACAGACATCAAACTGTATACGAAGGGTTTGCGTGAAGATCTGAATCTTGATATGCGGTCTAATGATGTTGTGTGCCTGTACGTGAGCCTTTGGCGCACATAAATCATGGAGTAGGGAAAATGTATCACTTCACCCTGCCAGGCCCATTTAATAGTTGAGCAGGAAAAATGGAATGTTATGCCGTGGAGCCGTATTTGTGTTGGCGATATGGGTGAAGTGGGTCTGTTGGGACTAAAGTAAGCGTTGCTGTTTTTTGAAAATGAACATTAAGAGTTCCTCTTAATGACAAAGTGAAGTAAAGCTCTGAACGTTCAAGCCTAATTCAGCCAACAATAACAGTTTCCCCCTCATGTCAAATGTAACTGATCAGCCGGTACATGTTTGGTGACTGTTTGCTTCTTTAGTTTTGCACTGGAGCCAGGAGGCTAATGTCGCTAGCAAAAATAGATTAGCCATCGGTTAGCATGCTTAAATCATCTCACTTACCTCAAACCACATTCAGCTGTTACGCTTGACATACTGTTCTCTACAAATATGGACAACAGTAAACTTAAAACAGTAGAAACAGCCATTTTGGAGCCAGATTTTCAGTTCATATGTTAACACATTTTTTATATCAGTATGCCGTCCATTTGAAATGATGCAACTTCTCGACAGGGTTTGAGGCAAATGTGTGACAATTAATTTAATGGAGTTCGCAAAATGCCAATCAATGCTGCTAAGCATTCATTACATGTTAGCAAAAGCTAGTGAAACCAGCAAGCAAAAACTGAAGATCCAGCCAACGTATTGGGTGATTCCATTTGGAATCAGGGGAAGATTGTGTACATTCTTTTATTTATATATATGTCACTTTAAACCATTAGAGCATCTTAAGACTTGCATGATACCAAAACTTAGACATTAAGATTTTGAACATGCATATACAGGTAGCCTGCCTAAGGCTAATGACCGTAACCCAGTTGGTGCCCACAGTTAGCTAATCAGACAGCCTGCTAAAAGCCCATGCACAGGTAAAACCTCCATTGTGCCCACATGTACATGTTGGGTATCTATCAACTTAACACAGTTTGAGGCAGGTGTGTGATGTTATACAGTTTAAGCAATGCTATTTAGTGACTACACCTCCATTACTTATAAGCTTTACTTATTAGCGGGCCAGCTGAAGACACTTTGGACAGTAAACATATGTACTACACACAAATTCAGACCAGCATGAAGTCAGGGCTAGCTTAGGGCTGGTTTAGTTGTTCACCCATCATGATAATGCTGGTTGACCAGTATACCAGAATCCAAAACACAGCATAATATAATAGTTTGGGTGGTGACCACCATTACAGTTGCTTGTCCTGCTTATCAGCACACCAGCATCTAAAAGCTAGCATGTCCTGTTTTAGCTGGTGGCCAGCTGTGCTGATCTGTGCTGTTTGGTCCTCTCAGGGATGTCTTGGCTGATTGATTTTTATTTGGGCTAGAAGGAAAATTGTATAGTTTTTACTTTTGGCTGAAGTCTCGCTTTAAGATGAAGTTTAATCATTACTGGGCTCGGTTTGTAAGGGTTGAGAGGGCTCTGGATTATGTCTGGGCTGTTTGAATTAGAGCCCTTGAAGGCAGGGTTGGTATCCTGGTGTCTGTATAAATTCTGCGTTATTGGCATTTTTACACTTTCTAGCAAAACAGACAGGGAGAAGAAAGGCCACACACTGAGGGGTGAGGTCATATTTTAGAGCGGTTAAAGACACAGCGCAGTATTTCAGACCCTGCTAATGGAACCCAGTAATAATAATCTCACACTCTGTCTTATGCTGCATAATGTCTGAGCTTTGTTGCTTTAGTGTGTAAGTGTGCCTCTGTCATCGCTTTGTGTTCTGTTTGTCTGATTCATTGGCACCCGCTTGTGTCTTTACAGTCGTTAAATGTATTTGCGTGATGGTTTTGGCCACACCGCTCATTTTCATTGCACATTCTGCGAGGCCATTTACACAGCTGAGTGTGTGTTGGCCCGGTGGAAAGAGGTGGCATTTGCTCAGAGAAGCAGGAGCGCGTAGTGATTTATGTCCCCTGAAAGTGCAGAATCAATCAGCCTTTCTGGCCCGATACCCGACACCCCAGTGCTAGAGATCTGACCCCATCCAGGTAGTCTGGCTTTTGACCAGTATTGATGATGGATAAATACCCTGAGGGTTCTTAAATCAGGCCCTGTTTGAGGAGTGTAGGGCTTAACAGCTGGAAATGTATTTCGTTTCAGCGCCCCAGGGGACAGACACATCCGTAAGTTATCTATACAAATGTATTTTTCATGCCTGTTTACATTTTCTTGTACGAGGAGGAATGCGTTGGTGTGAGTGCACCTTAGGTTCACTTTGAAACGTTTGGGTTAGCACACTGGCCTTTTACAGGTTTGGAGTTAGTCGATGTTATGAAAACTGATAACTATAGTAATGGAACTCAAGTGACCGCAGAGAGTTTTATCAGTGTCACGTGTGAAGCTCCAGTGAAAGGCCTAATGTCAAAATCAAATCTTAAGGTAGGTATTCTGACTATGAAGTAAGTAGATAATTATAGAAGCTGTAGTTGAATAGTTTTAAACATCTTGTTGCCTAATAAAAAGTGCATATAGCCACTTTCAAAAGCAAAAAATAAATAAATAAAAAAAACAGTTGCATTAAAAACTACAAATTAGCATTGTAATGCTACACTTGTTAGCATTATTTGCCTCGTAGTTCGATGGCAAGACTAAAGAACGAAAATTCGACACAAAATGACTCTAACCCCAACCCTAGACCTGTGACTGAAACATACCCATTAGTGAGAAATACCTCCACTCACATCAATGTTCCGCCACTCTTGGATTAAGGAATTGCACAGTCGGGCCAGATTTGGTTGATGCCTTCCCTGGAACAATCCTGTGGAGAATTTCCACTGCTGGTGGAACTGTGGCCTGCACACTTCCATACACCTTCAATGGCACGCCCAATACAATCCCTCCTTTTTACCAATCATTAACATCCTCCGCAAGGATTTATACCTCCATCTGTTAGAGGGTGAAGTTACTACCACCTTATGTGTTCAAGGTGAGGTGGGTATTTATTATTATTATTATTATTATTATTTTTATTTTTTTTATATATAATTTTTTAAATCTTATATATGTATACATACTTAGAAACGTTAATAAAACATTGAGCAATACCTTTAAATGTCTAGTTTGTCCACCCCTGTTCAAATGTAATTATATTAATTATGGAGTTTCTTGATAAAAAATGTCATCAAAATGGGGTGCCTAAACTTTTGCACACAACCTTAATCTACAGATGATTCCAAACTTTTGAACAGTCGTGTAAACGTAAAGTCGCCATCTGAGAGCCCACAGGCAATGGTTGGGTCAGGGTGGTCTGCGTTCTTTGTCTCAATTACAGACGCCAACAAACAGGCGAGCTGACCCCAGCCTGCGGCCTGAAGGAGAAGAGGTTTAAAGAGAGGGGTTTAGAGGGGCATGCTCTGAAGGGAGAGAGAGAGGCCATGTTCCAAGTGGCAGACTCGGAAGCTTTAATTAAACATGGAGCTGGTGACATCATCGGTGAGCGCTGCTCTGTGGTGATGGGCACCGTTAGCAGAGTTTCCATTGCGTCAGGTCTCAGACTGCCTGAAGCCACTGCAGCACAGCCATTTTAAGCAGCCTCTCGTGAAGTCCGCGGCCTGGCTGAGTGATCGGCGAGCATTCCTGCACTGATTCAGTCGACAGTAATTTGCAGCTGAGCGAGCGAGGGCGAAAGTCAAGTTCGTCAAACCGCTCGTAAAAATGAATGGCGGGCGCCCCTGGCAGCGTCGAGCCTCCCTGTGGCTGCTTATCAGCAGTTTAAACCCTTAACTGCAGTCTTATTATTCAATTACAGATCTTAAGCCCCATTATTCTGTTAAAGGAGGGCAGTAGGGTGAAAATACATCCCAGTCCTAATAGACATGTTTGGAAAATGCATCATATATATATATATATATATATATATATATATATATATATATATATATATATATATATATATATATATATATATATATGTAAATATTTATTATTATTATTAATTATTATTATTATTAATTATGTATTTATTTATCTTCTGTGGAACAAATAAAATATTTAAAAATTAATGTATAATGTGCAGCGACCCTCTGAAGTTGCTTTTACATGCATAGAAATATTAAGCAAGCCCCTGCTATATTCAGGGAAGCATGATATAATTCATGGCAGTAGCGTTTGGGGATGCATGGTGTTACTGGAATCATATCTGTGTTGGCATTGGGCGGCTATTTAGATTTGACTGATACGTGATTATGTGCTTGCTGAACTTTGGAAGAACGGAATGTTTAGATGATGTTGGGTTACTGCACTAAAACATCTGCATTTTATTTGCATAACTGCGTTATATAACCTGCCAGTAAAGGATTATACTTCCCTATAATGCTAGTCCAGGTGGAGTTGGTCCTAATTTCTGCATTTTATACTGTAATTCTTTAAATAAAAATCCACATGGAAAGGATTGGATATTGGCGTCTTCCCATATGCCTATATTGGTACATCCCAAACATCCCAGACTTTATTGCTTCATATATGCTTCTACTACTATGAAAGGTTTCGTAACTAATGAAATGGATAAAACTGGTATGCAAGTTAAGTAGCCATCCAAGGGGGAAAAACTGAAGTGTGCCGGTTAAGCGGTTAAGTACAGGTGTGTGCCAAAGTTTGTACAGCCTCCTCAAACTACACATTTTGTTGATTTTTCAAAGTGAAAACTATATATACAAACTTTCTGGCATGACATACGTTTAATGTATATAAAAGTTAAATTACTGTCATATTTAATGTTTGTATTGTTTTCCCAGTATGTTAAATTCTGCAAATAAGCAATAAATATGCTTCAAAAACAGCCCATACTTTTTATGTACCTAAATTTTGGGCCAGAAATCATATGCATGCTTTTATTTCCCCACTTAAAACCTTTGTGTGGTTTTATATAGCAAAAATCCCCATAATTCATTTTTGTAGTCTTTGACCATTTTCCAACCTCTCTTTATCCCTTAAGATTATAAACTGTGGTTTTATTACTATGGCTCAAAAGCTGGTATATATGGAAATGAGCTCTGTTTTGATTGGCTCTGTATTGGGCAAGCATTTAAAAAGCACTCATGAAACTTTCCTATAACAGCAGTGAATGGGCAAGGCCAAACTGCTGTATATGTAAATGTGTTTATTGTGAGATCACAGAAATAATACATTCAGAATGAGCTATTTTTGCTGCGTAGTGTCTCTAGACTTTTTTTTCTTATTTAAAGTGTAAGGAAAGTTTGGTCTTCCATGACACAGGCCATCCCACTAACTGATTATATTTATTCAACTGCAGAAAGTTTTGTCCTATCCAGTTAGTGTTGTGCTTTAGGCACTTAGTAGAGTCAGCCAAGAGACCGTAGTTGTTTGGGGAGAGCGCCAAGTAAATCTGAGCATCATATGCACAGCTGTGGTAAGATTTCCCTTAGTCTTCTAGAATTTGGCCAAGAGAAAGCGTATATATTAAATGAGAGTGGCTCAAGAATCGAGCCCTGGGGCACACCACGCCTCAATGGCACTCTCTCAGAAACATTATTTTCTATTTTGACAAAGTAGTTCTTTCCTTGCAGGTATGAACTGAACCATTTAAGACAGTTGCTGAGTGTCCAACAGAGTTCTCAGGTCTGCCTAAACCTCTCAGTGATCAGGGTCAAGCCTCTTAGAGAGTGCTGATTTGAGGTCCGATTTCTTCTATTATTTTATTAATGATTGATCTGATTGGAACCGATCCTAGATCATTACTCCTACTCTCTGAGAAGGTCTGTTTTTACCATATCAGGGGACACCAGCCACCAGACAGCAGCACAGTACTGATTTGAAAGCTTAAGAATGGTCCACTTAAGTACCTTCAGCATGTGTATTTTCCCCGTTCTTTGTGCCAAGGGAAGAGCTCTGCTATGGATCCTTTTAAGGGTACCTATTGTGGCATCCCCAGGCTGAAATCCAGCACGTCTGTGCTTGTCTCTGTCCTGTTAGAGCTAACAAGCTGGCAGCCTTTTCTCTCGCTTAAACTTGGCCACAGCAGAAGGAGACTGAGGAACGTTAAAAGGTCCATCCAGGAATTTTAATGAATGTGTGGTGAGCTTTACAGTGATACTACCTAAGGTTTTAGGTTGTTAAAGTAAGATGCCATCAAAATGGCAATCCAAACAGATCCATCATAAACAGCGATATTCACACATGTATTTGTGCACTAGCAGTACAGCAGTATTACACTCATCGTCCAAGGTATAGTCACCAAAACAGTAAATGATCAATTTAGACTGATATGGCCAATGTCTATTAAGCTACACATACAGAAGTCGTGTCTCTCGGT